>KV454592.1:0-167213 GCA_001662585.1 Pseudogymnoascus sp. WSF 3629
TCAGTATTGGAAGCAATTTGTGAGAGAAAGTGATGGATCTGTAGGCAATGACTCTACCATGTGCAAGTTGACCGTAGTTTTCTAGCGTCATCGAAATGAGTATCCTGTAGATCCACCAGTCCAAGCTGTCGCACGAATTCTTCATGCTTTTGGCGTGGGAGCTCCTTGGTGAACCCATCAGCTGGCATTTGGCTAGTTGGCACCCATTCAGTCTTGAACGTTCCCTTCTGAACTTCTTGACGCAACCATGACTGGTGCACGTCGACATGGCGTAGTTTGGTCACTAGTTTTGGGGTCTCCTGGTTGAGGAGTCGAAGTGTCTGCTGGTTGTCGCAGAGAATAGTGAATGGTTCGTCGAGTTCGAAGTGTATGGCCTTAAAGAACTGCATCCATCACATGAGTTCGCTAGCAGTGAGTTGTAGAGCTAGAAGCTTAGCTTCCGTGCTAGAAGTAGTCACGGTTTTCTGTTTCGTAGCCCTATAATGGATGATGCTACCAAATAGGGTAAAGATATAACCTTAGGAGCTGAACCTAGTGAGTAGGTTATTAGCAAATGAAGCATCGCTTGCACATAAGAACAGGCGCTTGTAATCCTTAACACTGCCATTATATAGAATAGCATAATATTTTGTAGCGTCTAAGTAAAGAATAGTCTAGTTAATAGCGAAGAGGTGTTCTCTTAAGGGGTTCTATAGAAATTCAGACAACTTTAAGACTACCCTAGTAATATCTATGCGCGTTATGACGCTAGAGTAGTTGATGGAGCCCACCTTCTGTTAATACTCATATATCTCATTCTTCGAGGCTTGTAGAGAGTTAGCCATGAGTAGAGTGGTTAGTAGTGGTGTTTTAGGCTTCGTCTAGTGCAGTTTAACGTTGTATTTTGCTACTATCTTAGAAATGTAAGCATCTAAAAGAAGCTAGACCTTTTTGGATGCTCTGTCCTAAATCACTCTAATACTAAGAAAGTGGTCGATCTCTCTAAGCTTTCTGAACTCATATCTCTTTAAAAGCTTAGCTTCAAAAACTCTCATTTTAGGAAGGTTAGCTATACTATAAAAGAGAATGACATCGTCTATATAGAAAAGGAGAGTGAGCTAGCCATTCGTGAATAAACAGTTCACTCCTAGGACAGGCGAAAGGCCTAGATCTGCTAGATAGCTGTGAACTCCCTATACTAGAGAAGTGGCGAGACCTTAAGACCGTATAATGCCATAAGCAGCTAAACTACACGCCTAAAGTTTTCGAAGCCGTCTAGGCATCTACAGAGGATAGGTAGGTCAAGTGTTGAGTTGGCGAAGGTGTTAATAGCGTCATATTGCCATACTTTAAGGTCAAAGTAGGCGGTAATGGCCATTATAAACCTAAAGGTTTGTATAGCTAGAGTTGCTATATATGTTTCATCTGTAGTTTCTTATAGGTCTCCTCATGCATAGAGTCTAGCCTTGTGTTTAATCAAGAAGCCATTAGGGTTGAATTTATATGTAAAAACCCACATTAGGGGTAGTGGTTTTTGCTTAAAGTAGCCTAAGTTAACATACTTAAAGACGTTTTTACAAAGAAGGTCGTCATGTTCTTTCTAGGCAGTAGCCTTGAATTCCTTAGCATGAGGGTAAGCCAACATCTCCTTCTAGTTCTTTGGTGTTATAGGTAAGCTATCTCAATGAGCCTTTAGCTTTAGAATCGCCCTTCTAGCTAAGAACGTAGCATAGAATGGTTAGAAGCTAGTAACTGTCTAGTGACTGTGCATTGCATAAGCTAATCGTCATGTTCTTCTACTAGGAATGATGTTAGCTTCACTGAAATCAGAGCTGTTGCGTGATGGTTGCCCTCCGTTAAGGTGAAAACTGCTTAGTATAACGAGATCTAACTAGGGCTAAACATGGCTCTCTAGTAGTAGTAAGAGCGACTCTGTTGACTAATGAGATGGCATTAGCTTAGGTGGTGGCGTTAACTCAAGAGATGGTGTCAACTTAGGAGACTACAATTAGTTTTAATCTTAGTCTTGGACTTAGGACCTAGAATACGCTAGAGTTAGATTAACTAGATTCTAGGAAGCTATAATCCCTTATAAGTCAACGATTATGGTATCTTCCTCCGTTTCCGTTCCTAATGGATATATCACTTTAACAAGGTTGTTAACCTTCTCTAATTCATAGAGGTAGCTCTAATTAATATCAGCTAGATTATATAAGGTTTCCTCATTGAAAATGACATCCTGCGTGCATATCACGCGTTTAAGGCTTGGAATCCAGATTCGGAAGATGTTAGTTAAGTCGTAGCCAACGAGATAGCTAATATGAGCTTAGGGCTAGAGTTTGTCCTTTTTTAGCACACCATGGCGTAGAGCGTACGCCCTACACCCGTATCGTCATAGATGTCTAATCTGAGGCTTCTCTTTTCTCATAACTCCCATGGGAGTCTGCTAATCAAGCTGCTTATGTGGTGTGTAGTTGAGAATGTAGCTAGTAGCTTTGTGGACCTCTAGCCATAGGAAGTCTAGAAGACCAGCTGCAACTACCATTGTTCGTGCCTTCGTAATAATCGTACGGCTGCTACGTTCGCTACTACCATTTTGAGCTGTAGTGTCTAGTGCTGTGCGCTCTTGAGTAATCCCCTCTTCTTTGCATGCTTAATTAAAGGTTTCCTAGAGAGCTAATTCTCCATCTAGTCGTATGAAGACAACTCTGCCGTTCTAACGCCGTTTGATAAGGCATATTACAGCTTTGATGATTTAGAGAGCATTAGACTTCTTTTAGATAGTGTAAACAAGGTTGACAAGCGTTGCTTTACATCTGATATGTAGAGTGTACTTATGCCCATTATATCTAACCTAATTGAAAATGATATTACATTCTATTCAAAACCAAGCTTCTATAGAGTATTCTTTAACATCTATACGTCATGACACTTGCTTAGTCATCTTGGAAACAGCGCAAGTGCTATAGTCTATCATTGCTAGACATGGCTCTAAGAAGTCAACTTCGCAACCCATTGTTGCTTTCTAAAGATGGTCTATAGCTTCGTAGCTAGCATGTGCAAGAACATCATGCCAGTAAGCTGTAGTCTTAGTGCTCTAGACTAGCTTAGTGCTTCTTTTGCTAGCAAATGCAGTTAGAGGTAGCTGTATGTTATGCTTAAGCATCTAATGGCCATGAGAAAGCTATAGAATAACAAGCGTTTTGCCATTATAGTGTAATTAATCAAATTGTGAATCAAAATGCACATTCCTCTTCTTTAACTAGCTAAGGGATATGCAGTTAGTTAGAAAACCTAGTACGTATGTAACGTTTTCAAGATCCTAGTGCTCTTTTCCTATTAGTATCATGACTTCAATCTAGCTTTTGCTAAAAGCTTTAATCTAATACTAATCCTTACTAGCATATAGGATGTCGTTAGGCCCTATAGATCTCGTCTTAACAAAGCGTTCTCTTCGTTAGTGATTTATTACATGGTTAGAGCATGTAGAGTCAAGTAGCGTATAGTCTTGTAGGAAGTCATCCGTTAAGCTAGTAAAGGAGCTTCTTATGGCTGTTGCCCATGACCCTTTCTTTTGTGGCTCTATAGCGTTTGCGTCGCTAGAATTAGGGTTGGATTTCGTCTTCTCGTCTTGCTCCTTTCTCTAGCTTGCAAGCTGCTTATTAACCTGTTGCTTTACCTTGAATTTTCGAAGAGCATTTGCCACTTTAGCAGCTATCTTCTCATTCTTCTGCCATCCTAGAGTATGGATAGCTTCATTAAGGTATGGGCAATTGACGTATTAATGCTTGACACCACAAACGTAAGGTAATTGCTAGTGTCCATCCTAGTCTTAGAATTAAAAAGCAGTAAAGGCAGAGTGGTTATGGCTTGTGTCTGCCCTTAGTTTAGAGGTAGTGATTAATCTTCAGTGATTTCGATACCACTTAAGTAATACGTACAATGTTGGTAGTTCTAAACCCATGCCTAGCATCTGTTCAAAAGCTATGCCTTAGACAGTAGACCACGACTCGTCAACTACGTAGATGGCTTGTAAGAAGTCATACAATGGGCGGTTGCTGCTCACTTTAGGTAAGCCAGCATCGCTGCATTTAGTGTAGGTGTCTTCCTACTTCTTGATCCAGGCATCACTAATTACCTCGTTCTTCCCTATCCTTTTCATCTAGGCATAGGTATTTAAAAGTTCAAGTTCACGAGCTCGATCAGATGGGGAAAGTCGAGCTTTCAATGCTGTGAGAACCTGCCATACGCTGTTGGCATCTTTGTAGAAAGTAACGTTGTTGTTATAGACCGTTAAGTTGATATACGTTAAGTTGATATACGCCTAGCACTTTTGCAGACACTAATGAATTTGTACCGCTTCCTTCTGATCTTCCTTCCACATCATCATATCGATTTTGAAGATCTCTAGCTATGTTGCGGGCACTTAGGCCCATGTTGTAGCCTCTAGGGCATAGTCAGATGGCTTTAGCCGAGAGGGAATCGCTAGTATGGCTGGTTCTTCGTCAAGTTTTGGATCTATGTATTGCCATACGTCAGTAGGCAAGCTCTTAGCATACAGCTTGACGTTCTGAAGCCATTTAAACCAGTCTTTAGAGTGCAGAATCACGATCTGCTTGGATTGGGCCTGTTCGGCCATTGGTACGGTGTGTAGCGGGTCCGGATTGAACCGTATCGCTGGCTTTGATGGGCGATGGGCGACGGTATGCCCTGCTTTCGGTTTTTCCAGTAAGGGCTTATGGTGCCTTCTGGAACTGGTCGGTTTGTAGAGAGCTGGTTGCCCTGCTACGAGGTGGATTCGTTCTTCGATTCGGTCTGAACTGGAGGTGAATCACCGAGTGAATCATATGCGGAATGCTATGCCGGGCTCATAACTGTTGACCGAGGTAGGTCACTGTTTGGGGCAAGGAATGCATGAATCGTCTGAATTGATTGCTTGAAAATCATTGAAGAGCATCGTAAGGATTCTCCTCTTCTGAAGCTATATAGTGATGCAGCTGATGCAGGAGCGACGGCGTTGTGTCGCCTAATCAGGAAACCACGCCCTGGCTGTTTGAGTCCAACAAAAACCAAGTCCGAAAGAGAATGTCGCGCATATCGCTAGAAGTAGAATCTAGTTTTCTTGTAGAGCCTGTTGAAAACATGTAAGTAGAAGTAACGAAAAGAACAGAATAGAGAGTAGGACCTACCTTATGTAGAAGCTGTAGGAGTTGTTCCCTCGACACAGTTGATGACTGATTTGTATGTGCATTCATTGTCCTGTAGGATACCTTTGAAAATGTCATTGGTTCTTTCACGTTGATGCTTCATTTCTAGGAGAACAAAGTCCTCTGCAACCTCGTGAATAGGGCCCATGACACGAAGAAGCTCCTTGCCAAGAAGCTCCTTACCTAGATTGTGGATGACTCCGCACATATCCTCCATAGCTTGGAGACCATTGTCGTTAATAGCTTTGTAGCCGTCCTTAATATCCTGAAGAAGAAGCTCCTTGCCTAGACTGTCGATAGTGTTGTGTGCAACCATATGAATAGCTCTCCCATAAACCTCCATTCTCGGAAACGTAGTCTCGTCAAAAGCTTCCATTTTCAGGGACAGAATCTTCTTCACATCTTTAATGCTCTCACACATAAAAGCAACGTACTGCACCTGAACTTTAGGTAGAGCAAGACCCTTGCCTCGGATTATGGAAACAGCATACGAGACATCCGTGGGGAGCTCAAGCATATCGGTTAGATCGGCCTAGACGGCATCAAGCTTGCGCTGCAACGCCTCAAGTTGCGCGGGAGTTGCATCTGGCGAGGCATTTATCCGGGCGGTAGCCGCGGCCTGGACTTCACGAAGGAGATGAATCCATTGCGTAGGGGAACTAGATGCAATATTATTAACAAATTGTATGTCGGGCGAATATTGACGTGTGGATGAAACTCACGGGTTGGCATGGTATTCCTTTGCTGATACAGTTGGTGCATTTGTCACAGTTGGGGCAACCCATGTGTTCCGACCCAACCACGAATATTGCCCATTCGCGAATCGGTCAACCCATTCAACCCATTCGCGAATGGGTTGACTCAACCACGAATATGCCTGTTCGCGACTGGGTTGATCCACTCAACCCAGTCGCGAATAGAGTAGCGGTGTAGAATATAGCTGTAATATTGTAACTATTCAACGTACAACCTTCAATACCTAATATGGCTTCTCTAAATACAGCTATAGTTGCTTCTATTAATCCATTTCCTAGTGATATTCGCGCTACATTTCAGTCTTATGTCTAGGCTCTAAAATACGTTAATCAAGAGCGTATTCTATATAAGAAATAGCACTAAATGCATATACACCTTAATAATCCTCATCTTAAGCCTAATAACCTAATAGATTCGAGGCTTAAACATCATGTATATATAGAATTCTACAATAAAGCCACTTCTCGGGGTCGGAGCTGCTGGATTTGGCAGGGCGCGGTTGCTGCTTTACGCACCCTTTACCTCCACGCTAAAGCCAAATGCACGTGATCACACGTCGAATCACAGCCTGTTGGAGGTAATTCTGGAGTACGGGGATCTACAGCCAAAATCGTGTGTGAATCTCCGGCAACCGTAATATCTCTCTTTGGCAGACGGAATTAGGAGGCCTCACAGTAACTACAGTATATAGAATATAAAGATCAATTGAATTACTACACTATCTACGGAGCCTACGTATTATTTATGTTATTCGGAGGGCCTATTCAAACGCCCTGGGTAGCAGAAGGGTTTGGGCTCAAAACCCAGTGCGTCGGGGTTCTGAGGCAACCAGCCCACGTCAAGCACCAATTGGGGAGCCCTGTTGAATATATTATTGGAGTTTGACGACTTGATTGAGTAACCATGGGGGCCAGAGCCGTATATATACGTCTAGTATACAAGCTACACTGTGCAGCGTACTATTGGGAACGTCTCACGTTCCAACACAGCCTGTTGTAAATTGGCCACACGTGCTGACCCACGATGGGAAAGTCATGTGATCAGCGAGTAATGCAGCGGCGAGTAATGCAGCGGCCATAAACTAGAGCCGGTTGGAGAGCTTTTAGTTCTAGGAACTGGAAAACCGGAATCGGAGTAGGATCGCTATTCTAGTAGGTCAAAGGGGTGAGCAGCTCCAGAATAATAGGGACGATCACCCTGAAGAGCTGACTCGGCACCCCGAAGCTCGGCGCTTAATAGGAGCTCGTGCTGGCCTATATAAAGGCATACGTAGGCAGTAGGTAGTTAGTAATTAATTCAATTGTTCTGTTTATCCTATATACTGTATTTACTGTGAGACTTCCTGTCCCGTTGCGCCAAAAGTCAGAAGTTTCGGTCACTACGGCATCCGTACCCCGATCCTTCCTCCAACACAGCCCCATGTCGGTTACCCTTCAAACGGTTCCTGGTTCCTGGTCCCTGTGGTCTGCTTTCTGCTTTCCGTTTCTCTCTTTTCTGCTCACCCCAAGGTACCACCCACCGCCCATCATGATCATGAGGGCCACCACACGATGGAGCACCCGGTGGCTCGGAGTGGCCACTTGTTTGGCCACTTGTTTAAATACCTTGATATCCCGTGGCCTACTTCGAGCACCACCAGGCCCTTATTCGTCTCCTGAAGGCAGGCCCCCGCGACTCAGCATTCGGAGCTCTGCGTTCATCTCATCATCCCAGGTCTACCGCTGAGTCGCCCGTCATGTCCACCAAAGGAATGGGCAACCGGTAACTGCCTACTCCGAAGCAGAACATGATAAGCTTCGTCACCAAACGGACGAGACAAGCTCAACAGCCAAAGAAGCCTAAGCGTACCGCCAAGGACTACCTGGTTATGGGACGAGAGCTTAGCACCAAATCTCAGAAACCCAAGGATGCCGAAGCCACGAAAGAGAATGTCCGAGGCATATGGCGCAAGTGGTCTAAGTAAGTCGACAACGTCCCCATCAAGGCTCCTATCACTTACTCGAGATAAGGTTCTACGCTTTTCAGGGTGTGGACGACGTGCAAGGAGCTATTCAACAATGTGATAAACTGACGACCATGTTATTCCTATGCTTCATCTACGAGAATTATAAAGTTAAGGCGTTTAACTCTGTCTACTAGTATCTGCTATAGTTTAAACAACTCTATAATCAGGTCAATAGGCGTCACATGGATACAAACGATGCAAAAGAGGTGTTTAAGGTATGCTTTATATTTAATTTTACTTATGGAAGACATGACACTAACACCGTTCTTATAGTATCTAGATACGATCTTAGTAGACGAATTCAAACTCAGACGGACGATAAAGGCCAAACTAGTGTTAGGAGCAGACGATATCCTTCTCCTCCTCACTCACCTCTAGGCTCAGGATACTTCTATCTTTCCAACTAAGGACTAATGGTTAACGCTCGCAACTATAATGCTCCTGTCTATCTATATAGGCTGTTAACCTGCTGAGCTAGTTGACGCCTCAAAGGGTGTAGGCAGAAAAGACTATCTCTTGCAAACGTCCACATATAGAAGTCTAGGATGCTAATAATAACTTAGATGAAGATGGTTATGTAGATGAGGGAGACAGATTAGATGAGCCGAATTATTAAGGGCGAGAGCCATAGGAAAATAAAAACGATACTAAATATGATGATGATTACTTTGACCTAGACACCGTAGAACGGGAATATAAGAGTTTATGCTATGAGGATATCCGTCTCTAGATTGTTTAGAACCCTATATAGGGAGAACGAGACCTCCTAGGAATGGAGATCACATTCTCCCATCACAAAGGTGCTAATAGGAAACCGAAACCGTATGTCCTTCTACTATGCCTCTGCCTTGTCCCAACTAACTTCACGACTTTAGCACGACTTTCCTCTTTCATGAAGAAGCTCTTCCTATACTCTGCCCTATTAGCCATGTCTTGGCTATCGTAATAAAGGATGGTGCGATTGAGGTTGAAGGCTCGTTACACGTAGAGCCTTTGTTTATAAGTAATCTACAGCACCTTACGAAAGCCGTATTAATTCACTAGAAGCTAGAGATGCTTAAAAGGCCTATATTTCGTCAGGCAGTGCGCTCGTGCAATTTGTTCCGTACGTCAGAGTGGAAGGCTCTACGCTACTCGACCTACGCTTACTACCTTGATCGTCTCGGCTAGGCGACTGGTTTTAAGCAGAAGTTAACGAGCTACTGTTTTCGCAGAGGCACAGGAAACGCTGTTAATGGTAAACTTCTCATGGACCATAGCTTGCTTTAACTGACGATTACGTAGGGGCTGCGACGACAGCAGTTCGCGACTAGATACTAAGACACAATCCCCAGACTGGCGTCTTTTGCAGGTCATACAACAATGAGAAAGTCAGGTTTATCGTTTAAGATGCAGTGCTAGACCAGCCTACTGATTCTGGATTTCTCTGGGCTTTTACGCACATGAGTCTCACTTGTGATCCCTAGGCGCCTTAGACAGTGCCGGACGACGTTCGCGATGACCTCCCGCCTAATCCAGAGCTAGTGTAGCTGAAGCTTGAGCAGCAAGAGCTTCGCCTGGAGCTGAAGCGTTTGTATGGACACGCATTTGTTCAGGGTTCGATTGGCACAGAAGCTAGTGAAGAATATCGTCAATTAAATCGACAGATTACTATAGTAACCAAGACGTTTGAGCAAGAGCTTAAGAGGGAGTACTGCTGAGACTACTTCTACCGTATCCACAACGAAGAACTTGAGAAGATAATTAAGAAGGTCAAAGTCGTGAAACCGACTTATGTTGAGCCTGCCGGAACGGGCCTAGCTTCAAGAAATCATGTGCGACCTTTCTAAGGATTTGAATGCACGTGATATCGTCGTACGACGGATTCTGTTGGAGGAAGAAGACGGGCACCGTGGGATACGGTGGCTTTTTGGCCGTAAAAAGGCAGTTCTTCCCAGTGTCATCGTCGGAGGCCCTAATTGGTGTGGTGTGAGACAGCTGTCTCAAAACACCAGCGTATTGAGTGTTAGGCCCAAATCCTTCAGTTCTCCAGGGGTTTGGGCAGGTCCCCCGATCGAATACAAATAGTACGTAGGATCCGTAGGATAGTGTAATAATTCAATTGATCTATATACTGTATTTACTGTGTTCTACTGTGAAGCTTCTGCTCCGTTTGCCGAAGAGACTGATTACGGTTGTCGGGGATTGCCACACAAATTCGCGTGCAGTTCTCCGTATTCCGGAATCACCTCCAACAGATTCATGCCATCGACACAATGGTCGCACTATCTCGTCCGTTCATCTGGTGCAGATCGGGTAAGATGGTGTTGCGATCTGGGTTGGTGAGACTGTGAATGAGCAAGAAAGTCATGTGGAGACTGGACTTTACTCAGCGGCTCGGGAAAGCCAGTAGCCAGTAGGCTTTCCCGAGCCGCTGCCATTAGGCCCTTTGTCTTGCACAGTAGAACTCATTATGCCTATTACGGTACCGTGTTTACTACGGTACCGTGCCTACTACGGTACAGTATTATTACGGTACCGTGCCCATTACGGTACCGTCCCTACTACGGTACTGTGCTACTACGGTACCGTGCCCATTACGGTACCGTCCCTACTACGGTACTGTGCTACTACGGTACCGTGCCTACTACGGTGCCGTGCTTATTACGGTGGCTACTACGTAGTAGTAGATACGGTACCGTAATGGTACGGTACCGTAGTAGGCACAGTACCGTAGTAGCACAGTACCGTAGTAGGCACGGTACCGTAATGGTACTGTACCGTATCTACTACGGTACAGTACCATTACGGTACCGTGCCTACTACGGTGCCGTGCTTATTACGGTACCGTGCCTACTACGGTGCCGTGCTTATTACGGTGGCTACTACGGTACTGTACTACTATACCGTGCCTGAGGCAACATTTCAATTCAGGCGAGATGTAGGGGAGACTTTTCGTATCGACAGCATTTCAAAGTCCTTCCTTGAAGTTGAACACATGGTTTCTCTTACTTCGTGCGAATCATAAATGCCACTTTTATGCACTGGGGTTTGCCGAGCTTGGGCACTTTGAAGATTGGGCATTTCGCTGACTGATGGCAGACGAAGGAATCCTTGTTCTCGTTCTTTCAGCGGCTAGTCATGGTCTGGCGTCAATCAATTGTGAAGGCTAGTCTATCGGAAATCATTACAATTAGGTCACGGAATCACTGTTAACACATCTTGAAATCAAGACAATACAACACAGCGAATCTACCGCCCGTTTTCCTCATCCTTGGCCTGACTAATGCTTTCCTCCGGCTTCATATTCCTTTTCTGGAATCTCTTGAGCTTGTACCCGAATTGTACTTGGGCGGATAGATATACCAAGGGACTGAATATCAACAAGGCCCAGCATATCGCCAGTAAGACAAGGACCAATAGCCCAAAATTCCATGCCGCCCGCTTCATCGTTACAACATTCATGCGGAACTGCGTTACAGCAACTTGATCTAGGGGTAGGCCGAGAATCACTTGCCAGGCAGAGAGTGCCAGGGATAGACTAGCAAAGATGAACAAAAAGGGTGCGAAAAATCGCTCTAGGTACGAGCCGGTGTCCCAGTACATCTCCTTGTAATGGCGATGGTTCCGCATTCCCTTTGGTCGAAGTATCCGGACAAGGAAATTAAGGCGTGTTAGTCGCAATTGCCCGAAATGATACCGATTTGCAACTTCTTCATCCCTCAGTCTTTGAAACCCAGCTATGAATCGGCACCAAGCGAGCCACGTCACGTTTGCTGGCACAAGACGCTTTTCAATGGCGACTTCGAGATCAGAACGATGCTTGATCAGACGCGAATATGAACGCATGAAACCAAGGGCTATTTTCTGATCGAAGCATCGTTGAGAGGGCAAATCTCCGAGCGGAGCGGGATCTTGCTCGGTGAGTTCTTGGGTGAGGAACGTATTCCAGAAGTCATGGTTGAGAAGTGCAACTGGGATGGGTTTGATGAATATCCGGGTACCAAACCACACGAGGTGCATGGCGGGGTCTTCGGAGAGAATGATCCGGCGACTTTTCAGTTCATTGGCGTGTAATTGATCGATATTGTCTCCTGACATTCTGCTGACTATCCAAAGCGATTCGTAAAGCTGGTCAAGCACACGAGTTTCGAGTTCTCGGGACAGGAACGTGTTGACGCTGTCGTAGTCGAGAGGTACCAGGGGATAGTCAGGCACATGTGGGAAACTCTCGTCGCAATCCGTTCCACCGCCTCGCACCATGCTTGCTGGGTCGGCTGACTGTATCGAGTCGGTATTGAGAGCCTCGCATCTTGTGAAGGGCGGTCTATCACAATTGCTTGATGGCAACATGTCGAAAGACCTTTAAGGCGAATTATCTGTTCTGGGACTTGATGCTGCTCTGGCGAGTTCCAACAGATCTGAAATAAAAGACAACCTGATGCAGGACACTTCGGGCTCTGGTTATCGGTTCAGCGTCATACATATCCACTAAAGGAAATGAGGAACACAAAATGGTCATGGGGACTGCGCGATGAATATATGATTGGGTTCGATGTAGTGGTTGCTCAGCTGAGGCGCCTCATTTTCAGCCACCAATTCCGAGGCTGCATACCACTGACACCGGCCCTCGAGATATATCTTACGTGAGAATCTCCCATTTAAAAACTACGACAAGCCTCAAACAACAGCGTAGCTCGCAAGTATGTCGAATAAGCGGCCCGTGGTCGTGGTTCATCGTCCCACTGGCGCTTCAGGTGTCTCTATGAGAGAAGCTGGCATCGAGAACGGCTACCAGGGAACAAATCACTACGCTGTAGAAGTCTGTCTTCACACCTTCCTGAACTTTTCACTCACTAAGTATTACATATAGGTTGGACATCCCGGAAATATAATCCGGTTCGACCTTACCGTACGCGCGGATCGTAAAACAACCGAGCTGCGAGTGATACCCAATGCTCGCGCCTCAGGATTTACTCCCTTGAAGCACCCCTTCATTACAGATCTTGCTAAGGGGACAACATCCCTTTCTGATAAAGAGCTTGAGCAGATTGGTTTGACTCCCCCCTCATCCCTCAGCACAAACTTACAAGGATTCAGGCAATCGATTGATTGCCGAGCATGCTACAGCTGGCAAATACACGAAGATTTGGAATAATTGTCAGATTTGGGCACTTCTGTTCTTCCGTGATATTTCAAATGAGCAGCAGCATTGGATGACAGATACTATTTCTATTGGCTACAAACTTATGCAATGGTTCATGTAATAAAGTTAGAGTGTAGTACTATGGGTTAACAAAGTCAATTCGTCGTCAACAATGTTACTTTCTCCATCGGAGATTTCAGGACAAGCTTATGCATAACGCTCTCTTCAGTCCCGCATACTTCAGAGATGTGAGGAGAAGGCGCCTCGCCGATGTGGTCGCGACGAGCACTTCTCATTCGCCGCCCCTTGGCCGACTGTGATGAGGCTGCGGCTGAAGTCCTAATAAGGACTTCCCACCTACTCTCCATCAATTCCAGTGTGTCTCTTGTATCATCATTTCTCTTGACGATGGCGGAGCCGTTCGGCATTGTATCTGGTGCTATTGGTATTGCATCTGCTTTTACCGCTTGTGTTGACTGCTTTGAGTACTTCGGTCGAGATTTTCAGACCGACCAACTCGCTCTCAACTGTGCGAGACTCCGTCTTACACGGTGGGGCGAGTCTGTTAAAGTCTACGACGATCCTAGACTAGGGAGGCAGGATGCTACTGCGACCGAGATCCAACTTGCGAAGGATGCGTTGCTCCAAATTCTTGTGCTCTTTGCGGATACCGAGAGTACCTCCAAAAAGTATAAGCTAACTGCGAAGGCTGGCGTGGATATCTCATTGTATTCGACAGGCGATATGGATCCGAAGATGGTTGCCCTGGACGACAAGATGAAAGGCTTAGCTATACAGCGTCAAAAGAAGTTACGGAACTGCCCTTCTTCCCTGGAACTGTTAGGAGATCTTCTTGAGCAAGGGGTAACTCTAAAACTAAAGTCCTTTGAGTTAGTCATTGACTGGGACTGTCGTCATCATTACGGAGATTTGGACGAGGTGCCGACCGAGGTCATTGTTCGTTTTCTGGCATCTTTCCAAGGCCTAGAAAACCTTTTTCTCCTGCTCGCCCAGCCCCTCAAGTGGCATCTTATAGCAAATAATATCGTGAACCATCAGTCGACCCTTAAGCGCCTGGTTCTTCACGACAGAGATAGACCAAAATACCAAAGTTTCGTGTCCATCGCTTCTGCGTAACGGAAGTGGGAAGATTTGGGAGGAGGATTATTACTTTGACTAGGAAACAAATTTAATTAGATGGATCTGCCTTAAGACAAATGATCAAAGCCTCATTCAATGGGCGAGGCGGTTGACGTTGATGTGAAGTCGAACGATTACAAGCAAAGAAAGAAAGTCCATGGAACCTCAAAAGATGGAATCAATCGCAAGGATGAGTCAGTGGATGTGGTAAGGGTTCGCCAGGACCACCTGAGGACACAGCTAAGAGACAGCGAATCCTTCGTAGCACCTATGCGATCTACTGTGGACTGACGCGAGGCGAAGCTGCGAACTCTGATAAACGAGCAAGCAAGCAACCTGGACGCTGGTCGCTGCCTATAAGAACATTGTGTGGATTTCGCCTCCGAAACAGTATGTGCAATGTCCGCCCATGTCTCGGGCACATCTGATTAGAGAAATTCGATAATACCCAGAATGGGGAAGAGATTAGCACCCGCGACGCACGGATCTAAAGCGCCACAGAGGTTCTGAGCTTGCATTCTTACTCGATCTGGCATCATATTTCAATAGTATTGGTAGATCAGATGTCTCTGGTATGTACATTACATATGTTACGGTAGTATATGCTACAGTTGTCGCGTACAGTACTCTGGAAGATGAAATTGCGGCGGTGAGGAGGACGCTTGCAGAAACTGGCCCGAGGATTGGATTGTATAAAGTCTCGCCTCTTCTCCCTGGTATTGTGACAGACAAGCAACACCTCGGAGATATCAGCCACCTGCTTATTCAATATCCTTCAACAACATACGTGTACGCCTCATAACAACACGACTTCTAATCTGTCCATTAAACTCTCAGCACTGTAAGTTGCTTACCTTTTTATCCCGCTCATGAGACAAAGCACCTCTAACACATCGTATAGAATACATAACGTTATTTATCTACGGTCAATTTTTTCTTTTTCAAAACGATGTATTTCCTCCCATTTGCGCCAATTATACTCCTTGCAATGACAGCGTTGGCCGCGTCTATTCCGGAATCTGGAACCCTTACAGCTCGACAATATGGAAACCTCGAGAACGGTGCAAGATGTGTAACGTCGCATGAATGCAAGTCGTCTGAATGTGTTCATAGAGTCTGTGTGGTTGAGAATGGTGCAAAATGCAAATACAGTCGCGAATGCAAGTCGTCTGAATGTGTTGCTGGCGTCTGTTCAGTGATACTGGGTACGTCCTGTCAGACGACGGCTGATTGCGAAGGGCATAGAAGATACTTCTGCGCCCCCGACAAAACGTGTCTCGGGTTGGCGCGTACTGGGGAGGGCGACTCGTGCTCCTTTAATGAACAATGTGCATACCACCGCTGCCTCGATGGTAAATGCAAGAAGCCGAACGGCTCATATGGTTCACCCTGCTCGCGCAACTCGGAGTGCCTCTCCCCATTTGTTTGCTACAAGGACTTTTTCTCAAACAGAAAAGAGTGCAGATATAACAATGGTTCCCTTAATGCCCCCTGCTCAGCTGATAGCGAGTGTAAGGGGAGCATGACCTGTAAGAGCGGTGCTTGCACTCCAACAGAATGCAAGCGCGAGTTCGGAAGCTGCAGTAAAGACGAACAATGCTGCTCAAGGAACTGCCAAAAGAGCTTTGGGGTACCAACATTCTGCGGTTGAATTCGACTGGGAAAGAAGCGGAAGACGTTAAACTTTTAGTAGCTTTATTTTCAGTTTTCACCCATATGTTACCTTAGATAATATCTCATTAACCCCTAAATAAATAGTCTTTAATGCAAAACCTTCTCGAGATAGCCAATTAATTTCTCCTCTGCCTCCTCCTGGTAAAAAATAATTGGCTTCCTGTGGTCTTTCGGTCCTAGGTTCCTAGGTGCATTCTCGATCCCTGCAGCTCAGCTGGTGTTTCAATTCTCGATTGGAGTCTTCCCGCTCCCAACCCGCATACGCTTTGCTCCAACTACTATACTCTTTGATGTCAAAGATGCAGCCACTGTAGGTGAACCAGACTTCAACCATCGGGTGGAAGCGAGTCGTCCTTGAGACCAGCAGTCCCTGCGTGTTGTATATAATTGTTCCTCCCTCCATCACGATATGCTTCGGTTTGAGGAGACTCTGGGGACTAGGGATGTGTTCGAGACAAGTTACATGGCAGAATAGATTGGGCTCTTATGTCTGGTTAAGATCTGCTTCCCGATAAGTGATTTCAGTGCGACTTACGAGGTGGTGAGATAAATCGCCGGCCCGTCTCCCTGTCAAATCCTTGAGGTTGAACTCTTCTACAAGAACTCTTCTAGTATCAGAACTCTTCTACAAGAACTCTTCTAGAATCAGAACTCTTCTACAAGAACTCTTCCATAATCAAAACCCCCCTACAAGAACTCTTCTAAAATCTAAACTCTTCTACAAGAACGTAAAACTTGGATCTCGCCACGGACTGTTGATCAGGATATGCAGCCTCTTACTAAGTCGACGGACAGCCCACCAGGGTACAGTAATCCACCACGGTACTGTGTTCAGCACAGGAATGGGGCTACAACGGATGTGCTACAACGACAAGTGCGATAGCCCAGCGTCTGTCACAGCCCATGTGGGGTAAAGCCGTTCCTGAGTTGGCACATGTGTTTTGCCACGCCTCGCGTGCTGACACAACTGTGCTAGCATGCGAGGTGTTCCAGAGCGGGAGAAGTGCTACTGATTCTAGAAGAGTTCTTGTAGAAGAGTTCTTCTGGAACTAGCGCGCCAAAATTGTGCGCAGCTGCCAGGTTCGCTAACGATGGAGTGAACAAATACAGCCTTGTTAGCTTAGCCTCGCCGGCCTGAGGTTATTCCTCTTGAGGCCGCGAGCCATCTTACAGTTCCCACCTCAGCGTCGCTGACAATTGTTAGTCAATCCGTGATCTGCATGCCAAGGACACTGCCTAAGTTAAGTGCCCCGTATCCAGGATTTGACAGATGGATTGTCAAGGTAGACTCTAGACACATAGTAAGGGGTGACGAAGGCGCAAGCTCTGACAATTTATCCTTCTGTGGACTCAACCGTGGGAAGTTCTGACACCGCCTCCTTTCTGGACCGGCCCGTCAACAGTATGTATCCGATTTGTCTAGACAAAAGCTATTGCTAAAGAATTTAGCGGCAAGTCAATCAGCGAAAAGACGTAGGTTATTTGCAAGGTTCATGAAGCTATTGTATGCCCTCGAGCTCTGGGTTTGTCAGACTCCATGACAACAGGGGTAGTGGAATCTATATTAGATATTCCACTTATTTTAGTTTAGTCACAGTAGACACTCTCATAGTTGCTTGTATCTGCTCATATCCAGCTTTGATACAATTTTTGCTATGTCTAGACGAAATCACGTTTGCATCTTCTGTGTTTGTCGTGTTGATATGTCGTTGAGATATGGTCTTGGCGGGCGGCGCCGCCGACACCGTTCTCCACATTATCAATCATCAATCAACCCCGCCAAACCCCGCCATCACGCCTTACTCTAACTTCAACCTCCCACTCTCTCTTGACCCCTGCCCACCTCCGACACCAGCTCTTGGTATAACATTGCACGAGCCGTCAACGACAATATATCCAACCACCATATCCAGTCGCCACATACCACTCGCGTTCAAGCTTCGAACAAGCACAATCCGACAGAGCTGTACCTCGGCAATCAAGCTCCTGGCCTCACAGACGAAACGTCATCATCCGCAATGGCCGCCAAAACCGGAGAAGCAGCAGCGCGCGCGTTCTTCGCAACACCCACCTTTGCTGTGGTGGGCGCATCCAATGACCCATCTAAGTATGGAAACAAGAGTAAGTCCACGGCCTTGCCCTTTGTCTACCACCCAGCTACGGCTCGGCCAAAGCCCTTGGAGTCCACCACGTACTAACACCTCCCACCAGTTTTCGCATGGTACCTCTCGGAGTCCCTGCCTGTGACGCCTATAAACCCCACCGCCGCGACAATCACTGCGCTGTCGGCCAACCACCCCGCCGTCAAGTCTCTGTCCGCGCTTCCCTCCCCAAAGACTACCGCAGTCTCGATCATCACGCCACCGAAGATCACACAGAAGGTGTTGGAAGAGGCGAAGGGCCTGGGTGTTCCGGCCGTGTGGCTGCAGCCTGGTACGTTCGATGGCGATGTTTTGGCGTATGCGAAGGAGAACTTTGGTGTTGCGGTTGGAGGTGAGGGAGGTGGCGGTAGCGAGGGGTGGTGTGTGCTTGTCGACGGTGAGGCGGCATTGGTGGGGAGGGGGAAGCTGTAAGGGGCAGGCACTAGGAGTCAGGATGGGGTGAACGCCAATGATACGAGATTGTAGTCAACCAATGTTAATAATTATGATCTATATGCTTGGTATCTACTTGCTATATGTATTACTATCGTCGATTCAGATGCTCACACTCGCTGCAGAGCTCTGTTGTCGTTGCCCGCCGTCCCCCCACGATCAGAACCAGGAGAGAGTTCCCCATAGCCGTGAAGCTACTCTGAAAAGCCTAGGCCTCAACAGACGCGCCTGCTTCTTTGGTGGGCTTGTAAGTTCGGTCACCCAGGCCTCGATCTCTGAGCGCCGAGGCATTGGAAATTGCTCTTTGCTAGGGATCTCCGGAATATTACGGATCATCCTTTGTGTATCCATCTGGTCCAGTTTCTCAACCTCAACAGTGAGGCGCCAGCGGCTCATCTCTTGGAAATCGTGGCTAGCATCCAGTATGGTAGTACTGATATTCAGCTCTTCGTCGCCGAAATAAAGCTGTTCGCACCAGTCCAGTGTGGTCGCCTGCCTGCCCTTGCTTTCCAGTATTAGTTCCGCCAACGTCATGCCTTCTGGCATCAAAGCAGCGCGGCACTTAATATTCCGAGGCTGTAGCGTAAAGTCGTTCACGACTTCAAAATCGCCATCAATCCACACTGCGAAGTTTGGCTGCTTATCCCTTTTGCAGAGGAATATGATCGACTGGCGAGGAACCACTAGGGATATTGTCTCGCAGGTTATAACGCCGCCGTTCAACAATCCACACCACCCAGGTGGATAAAATTCCGTGATCATCGAGCTCGCATCTTCTCCAAGAATACGACACTTCAACTCAAAATTGCATATGTACGAACTTGCCCATTCTCCCCTGCCTGTATCGATGTAAATATACGACTCAGTGCTTTCGGAGAATAGACTTAATGGAACTAGTATCGGTGGACAACCTCCCATCCTAGAAAAACAATTCTTATGTCTCTTTGAAGATATGAGAGGCAGCGCAATGCTCTTTAGAGGTGTTGCAAGGCTTCCCTCGTAAAGAGAGCAGTTTAGGAGCCCAAGAGACGGTCCGCCCACTATCGGGAGAGGATAGATTCTCATTTCGATATGGAGGCCGATCTTTGTCAATGAGAAGTGACACGGCTTGAAGTCGCTAACGGTAAGGCGTTGCCGGCGACCAAGGGTTGCGAAGTCTGCTGGCGATGATGCAAATAGTGAATTCATACAGTCCACTTTTATGCTTTGAGTAAAACCCCAGGAAAAAACAGACTCGTCGTTAGATGTCTTCATGATTTCTTCTTGTAATCTCCTGAAAGCTCGGCCTCCCTCCCCATATACCGCCGTCATACTCATGTTTAGCCCAAATATGCCAAGAAGTGAGTATGCGACGTCTTCGGGTCTCGTGGTTTCTCTTCTAGCAGCCCAACTCATCTTCTCAGCAACGGTGCAACGCTTTGCTATCTGCGAATTTCTTAGTGCATCCAATGCTATTCTTGTAATTTTGGAGAGTTTAGCCGTGAATTGATTATCATCACGGCAGTTACTCTTCATGCCAATAAGTTTCCACGATGCATCGTAGAAGCGGACCACTGGTGGCGCAATCAACTCTTGGAGAGTCCATCCTCTCGTAAACCAGCGACTATTACTGAACGCGGTGTCCTCTCCGATCCAGTCGTCTCCGTTTGGGACATCAGAAAGGTATGCAAAGCAGATTATAGCCGCCTCGTACCAATCCCACATGGAGCTAATTGCCTCTAAAAGCTCCGAGCTACTGCTTTTATTGATGCAGAATGTGTCTATCCAGACATACTCCAAGCCGATTGCTTGGGCTTCGGTGCAACATCCATCTACCTTTGTCGGTCCCGATTTGTATCCATTCCGTTTGATATCTTCAAAAGTGGCTTCTTTCTCGCCCCAGGTATGCGATAGTATGGCATATCTTGGAATTTTCTTTCCTATAAACTCTTCTAATTTCTTTGTCTTCACACTAAGAAGCCACATCCTTGATTGGGCGAGGTTGCTTTGAGAGATGGTCTAGAGTGATATTTGGGATATCCGATCCCTCGCGTGTTGGGCGCACGGTTCATGAATCGCCAAAACAACTTCAATTGACAGTTGCTATCGAGCACTTCTCTATCCACACACGGCCATGTATGATATCCGGTACAAAGGTGATTTATGCCTCTTGAGAATAACTAGGCGCCATCTCGATTGATATAATGTCGTCAAGTTCCAACGCCCCGCAGCCGCCACTAGGCAGCAAACCTGCAGGACGCTCATTTCAGCGACTCTCCCGCCGTTCGGCTTGCGACCGTTGTCGAGCCTTCAAGCTGCGATGCGAAAGAGATTTGGGGGCTGTGTCGCAGCCTTGCAAGAGATGCGCCAGGGCCATGGCTCAGTGCGTGCCGGTTGGTAAACCGCGGCCAGTTTTGGGGCCTAGGGTCGATAATCAGAGCCTGCCGCCGACCACTGCGGCGGCCCAAAGACGTGGCTCAAATAGCAACCAGTATCCTATGCCTCGTCGCATCCTTCCTGCGACGGTCGAAGAAGTGTCTAGCGCAGAGCCTTTCTCTCAGTATGGCGATGGTTCCGGGCGTATTTTCCTCGATGGCGGACAACAGCCACAGGTTTCGCGAGGCTCGGGGCTTTTCTCTTACAGCCAAGGCTCTCTGCAGAATACAAACATCCAAGCGCAGTCACCGGAATTCGGCCTCATTGGCTCATTTGATGATACTAATGAATGCGGTCGCCTGCACGATGCTACCCCTGATCCATTCGGGTTTGATTTCACGTTTGGTGCTGCTGGACATCGTCTAGATGAGGATTTTCTTAGTTTTGACAATGAATTACCAACAACCCACACGGTGATAGAGGCTCCCCAGAATGATATAAGCTCTATTGATACCGAATCGCAATCTCTAAAAATAGACCATCGAAATAGCTGTCTACAAAACCTAGCCGACCTTCACGCAAGCTTACTCCGAGACCTTGACGAAGTCAAGCTGTCCAAACCAGCACATGAGTGCGATTGTTCTCGTGCTTCTGTTGAGAGGAATAGTGAGAATGGGGCGGCGCCTGATCATCCCGTTGGCAAAGTGCTCAGGAGCTCAGAGAAGTATCTTAAGATTTTAGAATACTTTTCTGTCCCCAAATCGTCACAGCCGTCGCTTCAGCAGAACAGTTGCTCTCCCGAGACCATTTCGGCCCACGAAGATCTTGATTTGGCCCTTGGGTGCGACAAGGACAACGGCACGCCCCCCGATTTCAACCACTCAACTTCCTTTGACGCAGGTCTAGGATCACATTTGTCTACCAGTTCCCCTCCCAGCCACTGCGATGTCCCGACAACTTTCTCCCTCCTAACGTGCTACATAAGCCTTGTCCGTATCTTCCGCACAATCTTCAGTTGCATCTACGTCTCGCTACTCCCTCTGCCTCCTCTCACCTGGAACGCGCTCCCGCCAATCTTTCCCGGGCTACAGCTTGCTGGATTTGCGATGGAGAGGCAGATTGGAATGCAGATCCGGATTCTGCTACAGGTCAGTGAGGATATGTTGGGGAAGATCGAGGGGAAGCTTGGCGTGGGAGCGGGCAGTGCCGGGGATGGAGGATTGCTAGGCAAAGTAATGGGAAAGGAGGTGCTGAGGATGATGCTACAGGAGGAAGAGGAGGAGCGGCCAGAAGGAGGGTGTGGGAGCGTTGAGTCGCTGAGGGGTGTCATGGCAAGTTTGAAAGGCTTGTGTTGAAGTGGCATGGACACGAATATTCAACAGAGGAGGCCGTTTGCTGAAGTTGGTTATGGATTATGACCTGACCCAAGGATCAAGTCCCATATACGCCATGGGTCCACAAATTTTCTGATGGCGCTGTGTGACGCCACATTCTAGGTGGTCCACGGCAAATGCGGCTGTAAGCTGGGGGATCATGTAGTGGGTCGTTGTCGTAGGATGGAACATGCAGCGAGAGGCGAAGTCCTATTCTCTACGCTGTCGCATGCGTACACAACGTTGGGTCTGGGTTCAGCTACCATTCGGCCAGAACCTCGAACAATAGTGCCGAGGATGTGCCATCCATGGTTCGCAGACAGTTGCAGGGGAGCAGGCGTCAGATACCAAATTCGTCGCGCGGATGGAGGCCGAGATTACGGGAGTGGAGGGATCAGTGAGGGCTAAGACGGGTGTGGATATGGACAAGGAATCAGGAAGGGACACAGGCGCTGGCGCGGGTATGGACGGGGAGGTCGGGGGTGTCGTCGCGGCCACAAGGTAACCTCCGTTGCCTCTAAAATATGAAATGGAAATAGAAGCTAATTGTGAAGCAGCAATAATCCCTCAGAACTACTAAACCTATTGTTTGCCTGCCTTCTGAACTGATCTTGCGCAGCCTTCTCATGGCAACTCGTCTCTCCCCTCCTTGATCTGAAGGAACACCTCGAAAAATTCTTCCATGTCCTTCGCGCCCTCGATCGTTTTACCCCCCAGATAAAACCGCGGCACACCCCTGCCTCGTCTGGCCTTATTCTCTTGCTCCTCCTTCTTCACTTCCTCCAGCGCCTTTCCATCCTCCAAGGCCTTCTCAACGGCACCTCTCTCCATTCCCGCTGCAACTCCGATCTCCACCAAACTTGGCGCGTTGAAAATGTCCTTCGCTTCCACGAAGTAGGCATGGAATAGCTCCTCGGCTACCTTGTTCTGCTGCTCAAGGCTGATTGTACCAGCGAGGTGCAGGAGCACGTGGCAAAGCGCCGTGCCGCCCACCACGCCGTCGTCCGCCAGGACGATCCCTTCCCCGGCGGCGATACCTTTGAGACGCGCCGCTATGGCGGGGGCACGCCCAGGGCCAATGCGGACAAGCATGCGTTCTGAGTGGTCGGTTAGTGATGGGCCTTAGTCGGAATGAGGAAGCATGACCTACCCCATCGGGAAACTGGAGTAGCGGGGGGATTCTCGTCAAGAAAGTAGGGCTTCCATGTGATATTGAAGATATCCTTGGAGCCGTCGGGATAGGTTTTGCGGTACATGGCTATTGCTTTTTGCAGACGACGGTAGCCGATGTAGCACTATTGTTTGTCAGTATGAGAGGATGGGCGGATGCGGGAGACACGAACCCAGGGGCAGACCACGTCCGATACGATCTCGATATCAAATGTCGTCATTTTAGGAGTTTGTTTGTAGGTAGGTAGGGTATGGAGAAAGCGTCTAAGACGTCCTCGTTTTGGCGTGGGAAAATATGAAATTGAGGAATCTAGTTCTGCTTTGTTTGCCAGAACATGAGATGCGGAACGTGGTCAACTTAGGCACTGTTTAACACCAGCGATGCAACAAAACTATAGGTCTAATATCGAAGAGGTATATTAGATAGTAGACTCGACAACAATAAATTATCAAATACAAATATATATATTTCGTGCACACGCTTGAGGCAACAGAATTGTCCCCCGAGCCTTCCGATTACAAAGCGCTGTTGCCATAGTCAAACCCACCCAATTAGAGCACACTATAACTCCTTCGGTCCAGCAGAGCCAATAGGAGTACACGTCACGCCGAAGCTTAATCCGTTCTCCGACGCCGAATTCCGAGTTAGCGCACGGTATGTGATGGGCGACTCCCACTTCTGCTTATATTGGGACCCCAAAGCCAGGCAAGCAAACAATGTATAACATCAGCAGCTATAGCAATAAATATTTGACGCTGTTTCCGATACCACACGACACGGTGCTTTCTACTCCGCACCTTGTTGGGGAAAGTCAATTCCCTCATTGTTGAACTTCGGCATCCTCGTTGCAGGGCCAACCCCGAGACGGATCTGTGACTCCTATATATGGTATTTGTACTGACAGGGACAGCATTTTTAGAATTGAATTGGATTGCGCTAAGGACCTCTAACACTTGCTTGCTATACCCATATCTACTGCTTATGGCTCCATCTTTCCTGCCATTACAAGCTTAAACCCATCTCCGAGCTACCACGATCTCTCTACAACACAACACAGCTCCCCGATCTGAATGGAGCCTGTTATTCAACGGTACACAAGCTGAAGCAATGAAGTGTAGGTAGGCGATTCGTGACGATATCGCCGCAGGTAAGTGAATCTCGCACGTCAACCAGATGCCCACAACCTACAACCAACATTCTCATCCCAGTTCTGTTCATCACCTCGCCTCACCTCTGCCTTGTAAAACTCTTCTGTGCCATACTGACATGGATTCCAGGTATGGTTTGGTTAAAAGGGACGGGACGACAAGTCCTATTTCGGATCACTCCTAGTTTCGGTGGTCAGGTTGACAAGGTACGCTTTGACATTTCGATTGAGCCGGCTGGGTTCCCCGCCCCCAGACAGCACACCAATGCCAGTCTAGATGTATATGGCCTGCAAGGTTATTGGCTAATTCCAATTGAGCCGGGCGGATGATATCAAAATGCACATTACCGTCGGCCGCCCCTGGCTATACGAATATGGAGCAAAGTTGGTTTTCATTTTGAGACATCGCGAGCAACGTCGGTACGGGCCTCCGCTTTGACGTCCGGGATATGTATGATCATAACAGATTGGCATTCATTATTTCCTAATGCATCGCTTGTGACGGCGGGTGGTCAACAGGGAATCCAGTCCGAGCGTACAGGGCGTAAAACGAGCTCTGATCAGAGTTTCGTGATCTATAAGATGAACCGCTTGGCTCTGCCGCCTAGGGAGCAACCTTGAGCTAATATTATCTTTGGAACATATGATTGACCTAGTCATAGCTTCCACTATCATATCAGTTCCAGGCGATTGAAACTTATTGCTTCTTGCTGTTCCTGTGAGGGCAATAGCATGGACTTCTCACCTGAACAGCTAGCAGCTCTCGATGCAGAATCTAAAGGTCCCACAACTCTCGTTGTGGTGATACTTTTCACTATATTGTCGTTCTTTTTCGTTTGCATAAGATATGTCTCTCGATTTGCGATAATTAAGAAGGGGAGCGCGGAGGATTATACAATCGGTGCTGCAATGGTGAGAGGCTTGTGTGTCGAGTCTACGAGCTTGGTGCTGACTCTATTCAAGATATTTTCAATTGGAATGGCAGCTTGCATGATTGAACGTGAGACTCTTTCGATGGATTTCCAAAAGGCATACGCTGATTTTTACAGAGGTCAAATATGGCAATGGCCGTCATGCTGCACTTCTGGAGCTCGACAACTTTATAGGCATCCTGAAGGTTATTCTTGCCCGACACCCCTTCGCTGTTCATCCGAATCTAACCATCATTATAGTATCTTTACTTCAGCATATTGGCCTACTGCACCGCCATCACCCTTACGAAAATAAGCATTCTTCTCCAGTTGCACCGCATTTTCGGTGTTAATAAGCTCATGCATTTTGCAACACTTATAATGATGGCTGTGGTCATGTCGTACGGGATTGAATCGGTCACAATTGGGATATTTACTTGCACTCCAGTGCGTGCATACTGGGATTTGAAGATTCAAGCTACGTCGCGTTGCCTACCACAAGACAAGTGAGCACTGTTTCCACTGCCCTTACGTATTCCCAAGCAGCAAGCTAACATCCACAGGGTCTACTACGCCAATGGTGGCCTCAACATTGCGATAGACCTCATTATTGCAACATTACCCATCTACTCGGTCTGGAAGCTACAGATCGACATTCGACAGAAGATCGCGCTCATGGCCGTCCTTGCCCTTGGTTGGTTGTACGTTTGCCCCTCGTACCCCCGACTGCTCTCACAAATACACGCCATACCTGTTACCCAGCTAATCAATTACAGCGTTTGCTTTGTGTCGATACTCCGTCTCCAGGCGCTCGTTGTATTATACCAGCACCCTGAGGATACAACTTGGTACTCGCCCGAAACCGCATACTGGTCATGTATCGAGGTAAACGTGGGAATTATCTGCGCCTGCGCTCCAGCGATTCGGCCCGTCCTTGTGCGCATCGTCCCGCGTATCTTTGGCACGCCTGACTACGGGAGCGGAGGGCGCACCTCGAAAACACACCCGGCATTCATCGAGCTCGGAGATAGCAAATCTGCACCTTCCACTACTATCAAGTCAAATGGAGGCCGATCTGGCTCAAGGAATGAAGTTCAAGAGAGCGGCCCGTGGAGGGGATTTGGTCGGTTGGAGAAACCCCTTCCAATTGCCTCAGCTAACACCACTACGCGGATAAATATTAGTCGTGATCTTAAGCAGACTTTTTGGCGTGGGGATGAGGATTCGGATGGATATAATAACGGCTTCAAGGGGAGCGGCGGAAGAGCTGGAGACAGTACAAGAGAATTAGTTCGATAGGATATCTCTATAGCACAATATAATGAAGTATAATGATCAAAAGCCAGGGGTGCCATTATCACATGATCGCTCGATTTATGGCAACTTATAAAGTGCTAACGCGTACTGATCAAGACATCAACGATGCCATTATCACATGTTTACTAGAATCATGACTCCTTACAAATTGTTACGTAGCATTATTGAATATACCTATCATGCATCCGAGCGTCGTCCAACACTTCGATATTGCAGGCTAATAATCCGGGCCGTACAAGGTCTAGCCAGGCTGATAATATCCGGACCGAAGGGATGCCAATCCAAGTTTGAGAATAACCGATTCGCCAGCGACAGGGGAAGTGCCATAAACACTGTACCTGCTTTCACGCGCGCGTGTATATCTTTGTCATAAAGACCTTGATCGCCCTGTTCTAACTATACCCGATGATATGTGCAGTTTTATGCTAATTTTACACTCTATCTATAGCATTACCCGCTTATGACACGAACTGGCCTCCGCATCACGATGGCCTTAAAAGCCTCAATCGCCGCAGATCCACACCCCGCAAATTTTTGGTAAACATTAAGCTGTGGTTTGGCCATCAGAGTGAAGCTGCTGTTCCATAATAGGAGGCGTTTCACCATTTACTTTGGAAGCCTCTTTGGAAGCCACGTGGCACGGAATAACCATGCATTTTCTTGGCCTCTTATTTCTGCTAGCTGCATTTCCGAACACGATTTTTGCAGCAAGTCTCATTCAGCAATATCCAGCACTTCAAGTGGATTTGGGGTATGCCGTATATAGAGGCGCATTCGATGCATTGACAGGGTTGAACACATGGAAAGGGTCAGTTACTGCTTTTATCTCTTCTATTTGATTTTCCCTCTACCATTTTATGAGCCTCCCATTATCGATCATTATACCAAATTTTATAGTAACCCACATCTAATGATACAATAGAATCCGGTACGCCGCCGCTCCCATTGGCCCCCTTAGATGGCAAGCACCTCGGGCGCCCGTCACCAATCGTACTGTCACTCCAGCCACAGAGTTAGGCCCAATCTGCCCGCAAAATTACCCATCGGTGCCGAACGCCCCCTTCATTCCTGGAGATGAGGATTGTCTCTTTCTCAATGTCTACGCGCCGTCAAATGCCATTAAGCAGCCCGTCTTGGTTTGGATTCATGGCGGAGGCTACGGCTATGGGGATGCTACCCAGGACATGACTGAGATTATCGCCGCAAATAACAATGGCTTTGTTGTCGTCGCTTTACAGTACAGGGTAAGTCGGGCGCTGTTACTCTGTGGTGTTATAACTACTGAGATATTATCCGTTACTCTTCTAACCATACCACTCACAGCTTGGCGCATTCGGATTTTTGTCCTCGGCAGAGGTTAAGAGCAAGGGCGTTGTGAACGCCGGCTTGTTGGATCAAGACTATGCTCTCAAATGGGTCCAAAAGAACATCCATCTGTTTGGAGGGGACAATTGCAGAGTCACCATTGCTGGAAATTCGGCCGGTGCTGGATCGGTTATGTATCATGCATTAACCAATGGTGGCACAGCAGGAACGACACTCTTTCAGAACGTAGGTGTATACTCTACTCGATGCTGATTTACATTGAGACTCACATTTATCCAAGGCTATCGTTTCGTCGCCGTATTTGCCAGTACAGAACAAGTAAGTTGTAATGATAAACGATACGAAGGCGACAGCACAACTGACACAAAATAGCTACGATGCAGCCTTCCCCACGCAAAGATTTTACGACTTCTCTGTAGCAGCAGGCTGTCCGTCGTCGGGTTCAGTTTTTGATTGCCTCATTGCCAAAGACTCTATGACACTCCAGCAGGCTAGCTCTCAAATATCGACGACCCAGACATATGGCACATGGTAAGTTTTGATAATCTCATTATTATATTTAGTTTCTCTCCGCTGCCCTCGTTCTTTCGGTTACTCTCCGGCGATATCGTTCTCTTGTTCTCTCAGCTACCCTCAGTCTCTCAAGTCTCTCAATCTCTCAGTTGCCCACAGTCAGATTCTAACAATCTCCAAGGGCCTTCCTACCCGTCACAGATGGCACGTTCATCAAGCAGCTCCCATCTAAACAGCTACTCGCCAAGAATGTGAATGGCAAGAGAATCCTTGTTGGGGTATGGCCTTTGCGTTAAATCCCCAAGTTATGACTCTCGGACTGACATGCAACAGAGCAACGCCAATGAAGGGGCTCTCTTCGTACCCCCTACTATATCTACGGAAGCAGATCTAGTTGCTTGGCTACATCTCGAGTTTCCCAATGTATCCAACGACGACATAACCCAGATTCTCGCTGCATACCCAAGCTCGTCTGGACCCGTCAATCCTAATGATCCCACGTTTGCAACAACTGGGCTTGGGCCTGCTACGGCGGTAAATGTCAGCCAGGTTGCAACAGGACAGCAACAGAGAGGAAATGTGAGACATCCTGACGATCAATCATCTGTCGATAGATACTAACTTGATAATTTCTAGAATATCTACGCCGAGGCAACATTCGTTTGCCCCTCGTACTGGTTAGCATCCGCCTATACAGGCAATGGCCGAACGGCATACAAATACCAGTACAGCGTACCATTTGGAGGTCACACCGATGATCTGCCTGCCATATTCGGACCTGCCCAGCCAAATCATAGCGATAGCTTTGTGGCTGCCTTTAGGAGTAATTATCCCCTGGTTCATGTGGCGAATGCTCCATTCATGGCCGAAATATGCCCTCCTCTTCCCGAATGACTGGCTAACTCACTACCAACAGGTATATGGGGCAAATTCGTAACCACCTCCAACCCGTCCATATCTGCCGCCCTCGCAAGTGGAGGCCAGCCCACTACCTCATCGGCACAAAATCCTGTCACAAAATTCCCCGCCTGGACGGCTTCATCACCACAGCAGATCAATCTCAACATTACCGGCGGCACACCATACACAACCGTCACGATGTTCGGCGTAACGGTAACTCAGTTTCAGGAACCAGGTTTGAAGAACGCGTTTTCAGTCGCTAATGCGAATACGTGGGAGGGAGGAAGGGGTACGAGATGTGACTTTTGGCGAACTATAGCCGGGAAAGTTCCCATGTAATTAAAATGCAAGATGATAGATAGAATGCATAAAGATCAAATTACGAAATATCCATATCCGTGTTTATAGGAACTGTAACCAAAATATCTCCCCCTTAATCACTTACAACTATAATTCACGCCTACAGAAACTCTAAATAAGATCTATATGCATATCACATCTATTATAATTGGCATTCATAGTAACTACGACTCTAGTACGTGCCTTCAACTCTACTCATGCTTTACCAAGTATCCTCCCATCTCCAACCACCAGCCCGTCCAGAAGAGCATCATGATCTCCCAATGGCACCTCCGCCTCCCCATTCTCCAGCACCTGCTCCTTGAGGGCCAATGCAACCAGCAGCGGCTCCTCACCAGCCACCTCCTTCGTCTTCGCCCTGTATCTCCTGATAAAAAAATCATAAAATCCCATCCCGTGCCCCAACCTCCTAATCATCCCGTCTTCATCACCGCCATCAATCGGCTGAAACGCCACCCCAGGAAGCAGCATCAAATCCAACTGCCCCTCTCTCTCTCCGCCCAAAACCCTCTCTCTTTCCTCTATCCCCTCATCCGCCACCGTCGGGATTCCCCAGCTATCATTCTCTAGCCCCTCAAAATCCTCCAACCCATGAAGCCGCACCATATCCATACACCTCTTCGGCAGGTATCCATCTTGCCCCCGATCCCGCTCCGTGGTCAGGTGAAGGTACGGCACAAACACTTTCTTCCCCTTCACAAGCGCGTCACGCACAATAGCTGCCGTGGAGAGCTCCGCGCTTGGCATAGAAAGGTAGACGCTAATGCTCTTTGCAGCTTGATATTTGGGCCAGGATATGATGGCATTGGAGACAGATGTGCCTGTGGTGCGTTAGCCTCTGAATCGCGGTAGGAGAATGGCAGATTAACTTTGTGATTCTATGCTGGAGGGCTGGAGAGTAGATAGACGCGTTTTTATGGCTTTCCGGAGCGCCGATTTTGCGGTCTTGAGGGTGGGGGAGGCGTGCATTGCGGATGAGGAGTTTGACGTTGAGGGTGGGGCCATGCTTTGTCGCAATATGCGGATGACCCTATTATGGCCACAAACAGACTCGAGAAGGCTCTGCTATATCCTCGAGATCAAATGTCAAAATATGCAAGTTTCCAATGTTGGATGGAATTATGGGTGTGTTATTCTTGGATAGATGAGAACAGAAGCACGTGACGGGAGGGGAACTCCGCGGGATTCCAGTGAACGCTTTTCCTGTCACCAAGATTACTACGAGTAGTAATTGGACTCGGAAATTATTAAATGGGAAGTCTTAAAACTAGAATCGTGAAGCATCTTAGTCACAATATAACGACGACTTGGCCCGCCTATCAAAGCCCACCCAAAACCAATCCACGTAAATGCGGCTCAACGTTGCTGCGATGCCGACGGCGCTAAAAAGTGCCTCGCCAAGCCTCCTCCCCGAAGCTCGCCAACATCGGACCTCTCACGACCTCACCACCCTCCACCAAGCCATTGACTCGCGTAACCACATTCACGATGCGCGCGACGATCCGTCTTTTCGCCTCCGTGAAGCCCTCGAGGTATCTCGAGGCCGGCGCACCAACCGGGCTTACGGGCCTCTTCACCCACCCGGCGCCGCGCTCCGCACTCATCTACCTGTACTCGTCGACGCTCGAGAAGCTCAAGAAATTCCCCGAGGATTCGGTCTACCGCAAGTCAACAGAGGCGCTGACCAAGCAGCGCCTGCAGATTGTCGAGTCCGTCGTGCCGGAGGGATTCGCCGCGTGGCAGGAGAAGCTGCAGAATCTCATCAAGGAGAACCCGGATGTTTTCACGACGCCAAAGGGAGCCGCTGCGTATATGGGCGGGATGCACGTCAAGGAGACTATGGGAGGAAACGAGTTCGTGACCAGCACAGTCGGAAAGGTTTACGATGAGCAGAACGATGAGTGGGATGGAGAGAAGGTCTACGAGGGCGAGTTAGAAGGCACACGGACGGAGGCGGAGAGAAAGTCACAGGCGGATTTGGCTGAGGAGAGGCCACAAGAGGAGACGAAGCGTGTGGAGTTGGACGATGAGCCAAGCCTGACTGCTGAACAGTAGGGATATTCGCTCGTTGATAATGAGCCGCAGCTAACATGACGCAGGATCGGGGAGATTGAGGACAAAATCGGAGCTGGTCTGATCGAGGAGGTTATCGAAGTTGCACAGGGAGAGCTGAACCTCGTTGATACGATGGAGAAGAGCCAGGTGTATGTACCATCCCTCAAAGGACTGAAAACGTATACTAACCAACCACAGATGGGAAGATCTCGAGGAGAAGCCGGTTGAGGGCCAATGGGTGTACTTCGAACGCAAGTGATTTATACGATCTAAAGGATCAAAGCTGCTGTGATGCAGCAGCAATGTACATTGCAAGACTGCGATATTGTACTGTACATATAGACTAGAGAATCAACGAGTCAAACTGCACGTTACGGATGTGATGCATCAGTTATTTGTGAGAAACCATAATAATTACACCTCATACACCTGGCAATGCATGAGCCACAGGCGTGGAATATCCTTGTCCAGGCCTGCTAGCCAAGAAACACCCAAAAAGGCACTTTGAATACTTGAAACGCCAATAGCCCCCCAATGATTTACACATCGTTCCCGATCATACAACTAGTGTCGCCTTCTCAGTCCACCTTTCCATTTCCACCGCCCCCCAACAGACCCAGGTTCTTCTCGTCGTCGAGGCGGAAGAACCCTCCACGTGATCTCCTCTTCTTGCGTCCCAGTCCGACGGCTGCTAATATAATTGCAACGACCAGTCCGATGGTCAGTATTGGATGCGATCCCGCGCCGCGGCGAATGTCAAAGAAGACTTTTGAGAAATTCGAGATGGTGTACTTTGGCTTGATTTTAGGAGGCGACGTGATCACCTTGGGAATGGTTTCTAGAATGGACGTGCGGGATGCGAGGATAGAGTTGTCGTTAATGGTAGTATCCCAGTAGCGGCGGTTCTATGAACGGTCAGTATGATCAGTGAGTCAATATGGTAATTCTTACATCTTCGTCATTAATAATAACCCTCTCCCCATCCGCGATATTGATCCCATAAGTCGTTCGAATCCATCTCTCCCAAAATACACCATCAACCCACGCAAAGGTAACTTCCTTGCGGTCCGATTTGGTCATATCGATGCGAATGCTCTTCGCTGCTCTGACTGCACGCTGGTCGTCCTTTGCCTCGGCCTCCTTGATGCGGAGTTCCTTGGCGTCTCTGAATTCCTGGCGCTCTAGCTGGAATATTTGAACCTGCTTGTCCATCCATTCCATTGCCGCGGACTTGATCTCGTTTTTGGCGGCCTTAAACTCGTCTTTACGCTCTCGTGTGAGGATGGCCAGGACGACAAGCTTGCCGTCCATGATCTCACGTGCGTTTCCTGGAAGAAGCTCAGGCACAATGGGCAGCCAGACGGACTGCATCCACTTCAGGACTCCACGATAATTGCGCATGTCGTCCGGTGCAAGGGCAGTGTAATAAGTCGGGCGGCCATCTCTCGACACCAACAGTCGCGGCCAGGTGGTGATCTTGTATCGTTTATACATTTCTGGGTCTTTGGTCTTCACCAACGTCGCCTGGCCGATCAAGCTCAGGATGACTCGGTCGAGAGCATCAAAATCCTCGCTGGTTGTGGCGTGGTCGTAAAAGTAGACAAAAATGACCTCCTCTGTCTCTTCCAAGGTTTTGAATTCGGCGGCTGTGACATCCATAACACCTTCACCGATCCCAATTGCGCTGCCTGCCCACCTGGTCAAATCTCCAAGGCCTCTGAGCCCATCGTAATCGACCCGTTCACCACCGCTAAAGAAAGCCAGAGTCGGGTATCCTTGTACTTTGGCTTCCTTGCAAAACGCCTTGTGCTCCTCGCAATTAACCTCGCCAATGTTCAGCTTGCCCTCCATTTCCTTCGCCAGCTCTGACCAGATCGGCGCAAGGGTTTGGCAGTGGTGACACCAAGGAGCATAGAACTTGACGAACCATGAGTCCTGCGACAGTGTAACCTGCGTATGGAAACTCTCGGGAGTAAACGAGACAGACGCCCCATGGGGGTTTGCAGGGGTTGAAGGGGTTTTGTTGGGCTTTGGTCTCTTAGGCGGGGTCGACGGCGCAATCGCATTCGTTTTTGCTGTAGCCGTTGGCTTCGGAGCAGCCGCTGAAGTGGTGAGTCCCTCGACACTCTTTGCTCCTGCTTCTGGCCACACTGGTCCATCCTTGACGCGGGATCCCGGCCTGATGGTCTCCAGTGTCTTCTCGATGAACTTCCCGATAGTTTCAACGCTGATTGCTGGCATATCCGATTTTCTGATGTACTCATCCACCTCCTTCCCATCCTTGAATATTTTAATAACGGGATACCCATCAACGCCATACTTGATACAGCTGTCTCCATAGGCTAAACAATTGACACTGGCAAAGTCGAAACCGTAGTAATGGTGGAAATCATTAAGACTCTCCTTGGTTTCCGTAGTCGACGGCACAGGCTTCGAAGTCCAATAATATTCGTAAATGGTCTTCCATGCTGGAGCCATCGCTTGGCAGTGGTGGCATGCTGGAGAATAGAACTTGACAGCCGTGTACCCATTCTGGATCAACTCGTCCAGCACCTTATCCCCGACTTCCTTCAGTTCCGGCACCTTCTGGCCATTGAAAGTTGTGTATGTTTCGTCGGCTTGCGAGTCGCCCGCATCTTTGGACACATCTGCCTTTGTATCCGCAGCTCTTATCAACGTGGCAAGAGCTCCTACCACGAGCAGCGAGGTCGACGACAGGAATCGCATATTGTAGTCGTACCGCTCGCGCGCGCCCAAGCTATGTTATTATAGAGAGAAGCCTGCAGTTCGATTTGCGAGGCCCACAGGCGCGTGGGTAGCGTGAATGCGACTTCCGTTTGCAGATGGCGGGCTCGTTCTCGTTTCAATTATGTCGATCGATTCGGTGGTGCCCTGGCGACTGTGCTGGGCAGATTGCGCAACAGATCAGGTTGAGAGGAAAGAGGAAACCTAATAGTTCTTCAGGCACATGGCGACAAAGGAGAGAAAAGAGCGATCGACATCGTCGTCGGAAGGATTATGCCACTGGGGTTAGCTGTACCACATTGCGCCCCTGGCCTGACGAGAGATTGTGGATAAGCGAAAGCTAAATCTGGCTGGACCTCACCTCACGAACGTCACGTAAGCCACAGCCTTGCACCGCCACAGAAACGTCAACCGTAACTGTCCATACAAAATTAAAGGTGAGACATTGAGTGACGAGACAATAACCAAGGGTTGTTTCAGGAACTTTCTACTGCAAAATCCTTCGGTATGCCGCTCAGCGGCGAGTCAGAAGATACCACGGGTGAGCCACCCTGGAAGAGAGTGAGAACGACAGGTGCTATTGAGGAAGGGTCTACTCTCAGTTCTTTACGCGCTTCAATCTCACCTCCGAGGCCAAGGATTGCTCAAAGTCGGATAAGTTCCAATAATGGCACGCCCCGTCAAGATGAGCCTGAAATTGCTCCTGGTTCACTTATATCATCACCCTTCCAGTTGACAAGGATCAGAGATTCTCCGGGTTCGCTGAACAATGACAGCGTCTCATTGGGGAAGATAGTTTGTGACCCCATGATACGTGAGATGTGGCAGTTCAACTATATGCATGACCTGGACTTTCTGATGAGCAATATGGACCCAGATACGAAGGATATGGTGCAAATCCATGTTGTCCACGGGTATTGGAAACAGGAATCAGGTCTTCACATGAAGGTAAGCGTTGTATTTACTTTTGATCATTATGAACCGTATGTGTCATACAGTTACTATTTGCGTGTCTTTGGGTTATGTTGCCTGATAATTTAAATATTTGGTCTCAAACCCAGAGGACTCTTGTCTGCTTCGGAGAAACGAGGTTTGACATGAATACAGAGCCAAGCACTGAAGTATCCCAATGTTCATCTTCGCTGTGCATATATGCCAGAGCTATTTGGTACTCGTAAGTGCCCTGCCATAGTCCCTCTATTTTCTCAGCCTAACATCGATTAGACCATACCAAGATGATGGTATTACTCCGGCATGATGATCAGGCCCAAATAATCATTCACACAGCCAACATGATCCCTCAGGACTGGGCCAACTTGAGCCAAGCCGCATGGACAAGCCCTCTTCTACCCCTTCTTCCTGCAGAGAAATTGGCAGACCAAACTCTGGCTCCAGGCTCAAAGACGGCTTCGTACGGGTCTGGCCTAAGATTTAAGCTAGACTTCTTGGGTTATCTAAAAGCGTACGATAGCCGCCGCACCATTTGCAAGCCCCTGATAGAGGAATTATTGAAATACGATTTCTCCTCCATCCGTGGCGCTCTTGTGGGGCACGTCCCAGGCCGTCATCATGTGGAGAGCGACAACCCAACCCTCTTTGGCTGGTCAGCAATCCGCGCGATACTGAATACCATTCCCGTTCACAATGGCGGCAAGCCTGAAGTCGTTGCCCAGGTTTCCTCCATTGCCACCCTTGGCGTCACCGACCAGTGGCTCCAGAAGACGCTGTTCACGGCCCTCTCCGCATCATCGAACGGCCAGAGCAAACCTCCCAAGCTCGGAATAGTCTTTCCCACCCCAGACGAAATCAGGAAGTCTCTCGATGGCTACAATTCCGGTGGCTCGATCCACGTTAAAATACAAACAGCCGCACAGGCAAAGCAACTCCAGTATCTCAACCCCCTCTTCTACCACTGGTCAGGTGCGAATCGCCCTGTGCCACCGCCGTCCACCTCGTCCGCTGCACCTAGCACAGTGGCTAGCACAGTACGAGAAGCTTGGCAGAACCGCACGGCACCCGGTGCAGTGACTAGCACACCCAGTACAGTAGCTAGCGCATCCAGTACAGTAGCTAGCACAGTGCGAGAAGCTGGGCGGAATCGCGCGGCGCCCCATATCAAAACCTATATCCGGTTCGCTGATGAAGCTAAAACGCGCATCGACTGGGCGCTTGTCACGTCTGCGAACCTCTCGAAGCAGGCATGGGGCGACGGTCTCAATGCGGGTGGTGATGTGAGGATTTGTAGCTACGAGTTGGGGGTGTTGGTGTCGCCTAGCATGTATGCGGAGGATGCGGTGATGGTGCCTACTTTTCAAGAGGATATGCCGAGGGAAGCAGTGGATGGGAAGACTACTATTGGGTGCAGGATGCCGTATGATTTGCCGCTTATTAGGTACGGCGCGGATGAAGAACCTTGGTGTGCTACGAAGACATATGAGGAGCTAGACTGGATGGGAAGGTCGTACGGGGTGTAGGTGCTTGGGCTTCAGGAGTTGCTGGTGCGGTTTGGGCTGGACTTAGATACCACGGATACAGATGATAGAGCTGAAGAGCTGGAGCTGGAGCTGGAGCATATAATACCACGCTCTCAACACATCGTCACAGTCCCTTTTTTGCTTCAATAATCTCGTATTGCGCGGCCCTTGTGGTTCAAGCATAAGCCTCCCCTATGTATCTCTCGCATCATAAGTAGCTACATCAACCACCATCCGCTTAGTTTCCGCCAACAGCCTCAGGGACCTTGCTCTCATCAAACTCATAGGTGACCTTCAGCTGCTCGATAAGCGCAATGTACTTCTCCTGAGCCTGCTCTGGGGTCACGCCCTCATCGACAACCTTCTGCCACGCGCGCTTCTTGGCCTTGCCCTTGAGGTCGAAGGTGCCGGGGGTCTCGGACTTCTCGATCGGTGGCTCTTGGGTGGCTTGCTTGTAAAGACCGTACATTTCCTGTGCGTGTTAGCAGTTGGATTTCTGGAGGGGGGGTATAGAGGGGTGGCGACGTACAAGGAGATGGTCGTTGGTGGGCTTCTTGACGAGCTTCTTGCTGTCCACGACGGCCTGGGTGAAGGCGGGGCTGAGAGTGACGCCTGACATTTTGAGGTTCTGGTGCGATGTATTCTGTAGACTGTCAGCTCTGCCTGGAAACTATAGCAGCTTGTGCCTCGTTTTATCTTACTGGAATCTTAAGAGTGGTAAAGTATGTAGTTTGTTGGGGTATGGGGAAACAAGAGTTGCTACCTCGGAGCGGTGGATGGTGGGGTGCTGATATCCGGCTTGATGTGGTTAGACCGGCAGGGGCGGGGTGGTATTGTTGAGCGGTGGACAGATTCAGGTTGGCGGTCTGTGATGTTCTAACGACATGTGAGAAGAGATTCCATCAACACGAACAAAATGAAGAAAATCAAGGTAAGGGATATCTACAATACAAGTCTTTCATTGATATTTGTCGTATAAAATGTTTTTGCTTCTTAATTTGCGGTTTCTATAAGAGACAATTTTCATCAGTTGTTTTTTTGTTATTTTCATTATTATTCAGTTTCTTTGGGTGGATGAATTTATCATCCAAAGCAAATCAAAGGTAGTGAAAGTCTTCCATATATGTCTCCTTTCTGTCTTTGATTCAATATAATTAGTGATCAAAGATAAAATTGAATTCTCATTCTGGTGTCACTGTTTGTCCGTGGAGAAGCTTTTGTGAGCATTTCTGAATCCTTGTTGACATCGTGGTTCGTCACGTCTTCTTGAGATACTGGGAGGACATTCCGTTGCCATTACAAGCATACGAAATCACGGACACACATATAATTTGATTTCAAGGCCTCGTGATAGTCGCTCTTTCCCTTTCTCTTTTTTGTCAGTGAAATATAGACCTCATTCCGAAGCTCTCGATATTTTCTTAATTCTTCCGCTGGTCATCTCCACATTTACACCACCGCACACCACTCTTCTTGCGTGTCAACCTCTCGTCAACCTAAGGTGAGTCTATTAGCTGTTTTTTTATTATTATATCTGAGGGCTGTTGTTTACATCCTCTACGCGCATGTTCTCCTCTGGCTACATACTCGAGCACCAAATACTCCAGACCTCGATCTGAGGTCCGCGTCTGCTACCTTTGAACCCTCCCAACCCAACTCACACACTCATTATTCCACTTTTTCTACAAACTCTCATCTTATCCTCTAATACGTGAGAGTAAATAGGCGCTTGCTACCTTTTCCGTCCTTCTTTACGATCATATGTGAGTACAAATACGTTTCTTTCGTCCTTGATCCTCATTCTTCCTTCATCATCAATCAAATCCACCACCAGGGTATAAATACCCTTCTTTTATCCGTAGCCCTCATCCTTCTTCGTCAGCAACCAACACCAGCACCAAGGCTTCACTGATGCAGCTTCTGACCTACCAAGCTAGCTATTCTTGAACAGCACTTGATCAGTTCAAATATCCGTTCCAGGTGAGCCATCTTCTCTTTCCTCAATCAACATCACCAGCTACTTGGTATATAAACCTCGTCTTTGGCCGTTGACCCTCCTTCTTCCTTCCAAACACATCAACCAACAACTTCAAAGCCACCAATTCCTGAGTATAAAAGCTCATCTTTCGTCCTTCACCCTTCTTCTTCCTTCCACATCAACCATCAACAACATTAGGCCTTCATTGGACTGACTTTTCTTCCAAAGCTTGCCATACCAAGTCTGTTCTTCTTCAATCGCACTTTACCACGCGAATACCTGTTCTAGGTAAGCCAATTGCTCATTTCAAGTGCAGAATTGCTTTATTCAGATCCTCATCTTCAGCATTGGTTCATTTCGCTCAGTTCATGCGCCATACTGACTTCTCAGCTCAAATCAATTTCAGTCACAATATCAAGACACGATGTCGGGCTACAATGATCGAGGCGGAAACCGCGATCGAGGTGGATACCGTGACCGCGGAGGGTATCAAGATCGTGGTGGGAGAGACCACCAGCGCCGTGATAGATCCAGATCGCCTGGGCGTGACGGTGGTCCACGTGGAGATCGTTTCAGAGAACCTCGTAAGTCAACATCACTCGATCTATTGCTTATAACTGACTTGAAAAAAAGGCGGAGGCGGAGGCAGAGGTGGTTACCAAGGAAACACCCCTGGAGATGCGCCACGTTCTAACCTTCCCGACTTGCCAAACAACGTCCCCATACCCGAAGGCGCTCGACAGGTGCCCTATCCAGACCTCCAAGTTCGAGGAACTGTCGGAGAGAAAGTAATGGTTCAGGTGAATCACCACACCATTGAGTCTCTTCCAACAAAATCAATATACCAGTGAGTTTATCTCAGTATCCATGAATTCCCCAGCACTAACGTTCCCGTCTAGATATGAATTTCGTTTCCGTGTACCAGAGGATTCCCAACTCAAAGGCAGCGACAAAGTGAGCACACAGCAGCTCGCACGTGTCCTGATGACAAAAGCAGTGACCACATTTCTCAAGGAAGACTTCGTGTTTGATGGTGTGAGCCTTGGGTGGTCACCACATATAATCGTTCCGGTTGGGACGGCAGAGACTAACGTCGTCGAGCTGGAGAAGCGCCGAGACGGCAAGCCAAACTCAGTTGAGGTATCAGTGAGAAGCACTGGGGTTCTCCCAATTGGAACTCTCGTCGGCTATATTCAAGGTGGAAAGTTTGAATTGAACCCGGCCGGAAATGAGAGCATCGAAAACATTCTCAAGTGGATTCAGGCGGTTTTCCGGAAGGATCCCGCAACCCGCTTCATCACCAGACCCAACTCGAACGCCTACTTTGACCGCTCCCCCGAGACAACAATGATGCTTCGATCCACCAAAAATGTCCTTGAGGCACGTCGTGGGGTTTTCCAATCTATGCAGCTTCGATTTGGCCGCATTACACTGAACATCGACACAGCTACAACTCCTTTCTGGGTCCCAGGAGTTTGCCTCATCGATACTGCGTGCGCCCTTATGGGAACCCAGACTGGTCGGTTGGAAAAAGATTTTCTTGACAACCCTGAGAAGTTCTTCGTTGCCTGCGGCCGACTCCGCGGCAGCTTCTTCAATATCAGACATCTGACGTCTGCAAAGAAGGATAAAAAGATCAAGTTGACTGGATTTTCTCAGCGGAATGCCATTGAGTCGACGTTTGAGGAGAGAGTTGGCGATGATGAAAGCACAACCCAAACGACCTCGGTTTCAGACTATTTTGAGAGGAAGTATAACATCAAGCTCCAATTCCCCAGGCTTCCTTTGGCGTCAACTCGGTTTGGAGATTTTCCGCTTGAAGTGTGTTTTAGTGCCGATGGAGAGCGGTACAAGGAGGTTCTTCAAGGCCAAGAGACGGCGGACTTCATAAAGTATGTATTCCACTTCCATATATTTTTCTGCAACGCTAACATGCTGCTAAAGGTTTGCCACTGCTCCTGCTTATGAGAGAAAAAATCAGATCCAGCACGGATTGAGGCTGCTTAGCCACCATGCTGTCCCTACGATTGCTGCACATGGGTTCAAGGTTAATACCGATATGATGAGCGTAAAGGCACGCATCTTACCTGCTCCTCGTTTGACATATGGAGGAAATCGACCAATGACTCCAAGAGATGGCAGGTGGAACCTACGCGGCCTCAAATTTCTTCGACCATCCACGATTAAGTCTTGGGTTCTCGTTTATATCCCGACGAAACAACCTCTTGATAACGGTCAGCTTGAGAGATTTGGAAGTGAGATGGTTCGATCTTTCACTGATTGCGGTATGACGGTCCCCAGAGAAGGCCCTCCCATCATTGTTGGAAATCCTTACGGAAACTTGACACAAGTCGTCAAGGATTCCGTTGCGCGCGCGCACAACAAGTTCGGAGTCCCTCCAGACGTAATCTTTATCATACTCCAAGGAGCCAGCATTCCCATGTACAAAACTTTGAAGGCAGGGCTTGATGTCCATATGGGCATTGCATCCCAGGTGATGCTTCAGGAGAAGGCTCTCAGTGGACGCGGGTCAGCCCAGTACTTGGCGAATATCGCCATGAAAGTAAACGTCAAACTCGGCGGGACCAACTGCATTGCGGAGGAACCTTTGTTCAAAGCAGGCCGCTGCATGCTTTTGGGTGGTGATATTTCTCACGCAGCTCCGGGAGCGCTTCGATCAGTAAACCCGCCCCCTTCAACTGCAGCACTTGTGGGCACTTGGGATCGCGAATGCACGGCATATACGGCCGTGGCCAGCGTCCAAGAGTCTCTCTTGGGGTTTATTGCAAATGTGAAGCCCATGATGGCGGAATTGCTGAAAAGATATGCCGAGAAGAACAATGGATGTGAGTCATTTCTCTCCTGCCCCCTGAATGGCCCCATAGCTAACAGTTACAGTGTATCCCGAGCATATCGTTTACTACCGCGACGGAGTTTCAGAATCCGAATTCCAGACTATCAAAACTGAAGAGGGCCGTAAGCTGCACGAGCTATGCCAGGAGCTCGGGGCCAAGGTAAAGATCACGATAATTGTGGCAATCAAACGCCACCATACTCGCTTCTTTGCCGACAGAGATATTGCTTCGAAGCTCGGAAACGTCCCATGCGGCACTGTGGTCGAGAACTCCTCCACCATGAATGATGCGTTCATCATCGCTCAGTAAGTTATACTTTCCAAACTCTATTTGAAAAATCAATAACTAACCTAACTCGCAGCCCGGATCTGCAAGGAACCAAGAGACCGACCCGCTATGTGACCATAGTGGACGAGAACAACCTGGGAGCCGACGCTTTCCAGCGTCTGACTTTCAACCTGTGCTCCTCCTATGCGCGCGCAACAACATCGGTTGCCGTCTGCCCGCCAGTCTACTACGCTGATCAGGCCTGCGAACGGGCCCGTCTGCACTTGATGGACGCTGACGACGGCAAGATGAGACTCGGCCCCGTCCACGCCAACCTGAGATGGAACATGTATTGGCAGTAAAGTGCCAGGGCGAAATTCTCCGCGAAATTCGCATTCAAAAGCTGCAAACTGTACGACTAACTAATATTGCCCCTGGCGGCCTGGCTCAAATCTCCCTCACTCTCAGTGACGCATCTTCCGCGCCTCTGTTGTTGGAGATTGGGCTATTACACCTTTTTTTTTCTCCCCGTCGGGCGCTTACCATCGGGTCTATTTACGGCTTCTCCCCGGCCTCCAAGATGGGGTTTTATTATGATAATGACTGACGGCTTTTTCATCACGCACGACACCAGGAATGATAGTTTTCGCATATTCGGCAACCAAATATCAATAGGGGGACTTCGGCTTCTGACATCCGCATTTGCTTCTTTAAGTTCTAAAAAATATCAGATCCAATTATGGACACCAAACCTCGGTCTTCTTTGCAATGTGATTTAGAATGTGACTGTGAAACTAGTCTTCTCTTCTTTGGCAATGGTTTTAGAGAGATACCCCGTGCTAGCGTGTCATTCGTATGGGGTAATGGAAAACAAAGATGTCAAAGAGAAGCTTGCTGTAGTTAGATGCAAGGTCTCAGATCTTGATGAAACACCCAGTGCTCAGGCGGCTATAACGAAAATCTGGGACGAGAACCTGGCGGGCCTAACGAAGAACTCGGAAGAGAAGATGGTGGCCCCGCGAAAGAGAAGAAGCGTGGCGAGAATGTAGCGACGAGAATGTGGTGACAACAGCACACAAACAGACCAAAAGGGGAGCAGAGGCTAGGGTTTATACGGGATTGTAACCAAACTTTCTCCACCTATGGATACCACTTCAGCTTTGACGGTTCCCATTTCCGCTTTGAGGTCGTCCATGCATCTCGTCATACTCTTCTCGTGCGCCTCCAACACAGCCGTTTGATTATCAGCTGCCTATCGGCACTTTGGTCAGCAGGAGTACACATATGTGAACTAAAAAAATATGAAATGTCATTATCTTCTATCTTCCCTTTTTGACCCCGCCATGCCCCACAAGACAGGAACTGCCACAGGCAGACAAATCAAACAGTATACCCTCCTACTCTACTATTTATACCTCACCAACCTCATCTATGCCTCAGCATCAATCAAATTCTCCTCCACCTCCCTAACCTCCTCCTCCCTCTCCTCCACCTCCTGCTCAGTCACCGGCGCCACCCCACCCTCCTCCTCCAACCTAATCCACTCATCCCACTCCGGGAACAACTCCTCATCCCCTTCTGCCCCCGGCACACCAAGAATCTTCGCCACCCGTCCCTTCTTCCCCGCCTCCAACTCCTTCTTCCACTCCTCCACCGCTTTAGGCGCCGCGCTAGGCGCGTACGTCTGCGCGAACAGCGCTGCCTCGGCCGCGCGCCCGGTGCTGCTCAGAAGCGCGATACACGCTGGTACATCGCCCAGCTGCCACAGACACGCGAAGGCGACGTTATGTGCGCCTCCCTCGCGAGCCTGCTCCGCCAGCGCGGCGAGCCCATCACGGTCACCAGTCGCAGAGTGCAAGAGCAGCAACGAGCCCAAGTCGCGGGCATGCGTGAAGCATTCCGCAGCCAGCGCAACATCCCAAGCAGCGAGCGCGGCATCACCGACCGTCTTCCACTTATGCTCAGCATCCGCGACGCGAGCGAGAGCGAGGGCGGTGGGGAGCTGGTTCAGGGCGAGGGCGAGGTCGAATTTGTGTTCTGGGTCTGTGGCGACGGAGAGGGCGAGTTCCTTGTGGCCCTGTCCCTCGAGGAAGCGGGCGATCTTGTTTGATTCGGACGCGGGGATGGAGGGGAGGAGCTCGGAGGCGGACTCCATGTCGTCGCGGAGGACGAGGGTTTGGTACTCGACGACGGATAGGGAGAGGGAGAAGGAGGTCACGGAGACGTCTTTGTCGCAGAGGTAGATGCGAGAGTCGCGCTGGATGTAGCCGAGGAGGTACATGGGGTGGTCGAAGTGGCTGATGGTGTAGGTTTGGTCGCCGACGAGGTAGTTGAGGCGGTTCGTGCTGTTCGTGTAGATGAAGCAGTCGCCAATCCACTCACCGGTGCGTACACTCTCGTTGATGTCGGTGATGACCTCGAATGCTGACTCGACGCCATCCTCCTCGACTTCACCGTTCTGTAGAGCGTGGAGGTAGTTCTCCCGCGAGAAGCGCAGGACGTAGAAGGTCTCCTCGCAAGCAAGCGTGACGAGTTCGCCGCTCTCGGACCAGTAGACCTAGAAAGTTAGAATGTCATCATGCTAAATTAGACAGAGTGTACTCACATTGATGGGATCAACCTCAATCCTCCTAACCAAGCCTCCAGTCTGCCAATCGAACAGGCCAATTCCACCCTGGCCTTTAACACCAAGAAGAACACCACCAGCAAGACCCTCAGCCTGGAAACCAACATCAAGCCCTCCAGCCTTCTCCACGAAGTTCTTGTAGATCTTCACGCTCGTCGGCGACTCGCGGATGGCGTAATCATTGCTGTTATCCTTCGACCCCCAGACAAAGTCCAGCGCCGAGCCGAACGCCTTGTTACGCCACGCCAGAGCAGTGTAGATGATATACTCTCCATCACCGCAGACAGAGACGAATCGGCCGTTGGGCGAGTGAATCAGCGTTTGCGGGTAGACTTCGCACGTTCCCAGGTCCTTGGTCGGGAGGGAGATGGGCTCATTATCCTTCAACGAAGCATCGCCACCCTTGATGATAGACGACACAACCTCGCTATGCCTAGCCCAGATCAACTTCCCCGAACCGTCCATGGAAACAGCTGGCTCCTCGCGACCCATCTTAATCACGACAGCTCCATCGTCGAAACCGATTCCGACGCCCTGCTTGCCGCGCTGGTAGCTAACACACCATGCGCGTTCTAAGCCATAGCTGAGGGACTGCTCGAGGCGGTAGGTGTTTGCGTGCCAGATCTTGACTGTTCCGTCTTCCGAACCAGACACAATGACTGGTAGCTCCGGGTGGTAGCAGGCGAACGAGACATTGCTGGTGTGGCCCTCGAGGGTGGCAATCAGGGACTTGGTGGTGTAATCCCAGATCTTGACCGTCCTGTCATCCGAGGTGGTAAGGAGATACGGCTTATCCGACTGCGGGTAATAATCCACATGGTTCACACCCTTCGTCTCATGCGCTTCCAACGTAAAGTTCGCCGTCGAGCTCCCTAAACTCCAAATCTTAACCGTGCGATCCAAACACGCCGAAGCAAAGGTATTCGTATCCTTCGGGTTAATCGCCAGTCCCATAACGTAGTGCGCATGTCCCTCAAAGACCTGCACGCACTTCCACCCCTTCTCCCAATCCCACAGCTTGATCGTCATATCATCGGAGGCGGTGAGAACGAAGGGTTGGGTGGGGTGCACGACGATGGCGCGGATGTAGTCCGGGTGCGCCTCGAAGGTGGTGATCTTCTCCGAGGTGTTGTAGTTGTACACGCGCAGCTGGAAGTCGTCGGATCCGCAGACGATCCAGTTCTTGCGCGCTATAAAGCGACCCGCGCGCACGGGGACGTCGGTCAGCTCGAAGGTTTTGACGATCGACTGGGTCTCGTAGGACCAGATGTATACATGGCCTGGGGTATATATGTCAGTTCCCTGACCTTGGGGGGTGCGGGGAGGCCATCCATACCATTGTAAAGTGTAGTCAAGATCCACGGCTCTGTAGGATGGAAATCAATCCCCTTCACCCTCTCGCTCCTCGCGAAGAGCTGTTTCTATAATTCCATGCCCGTTAGCCAATTATTCCCAAAACCCCCCTTCACATGCCTCAAACATTCAACCCCCCTCCCAGGGCGCTCCAGCCCACCACCAACTCCCCAAATCAAGAGTCCCCCATCATATAACAGGCATAGCAAAACCGAGAGCACAAACCTTAACGTCCAAACGCATCTTGCCAACTCTCTCTCGTGCTCCGTATTCGTCGGCGTTGAAACTCTCACACAAACACTCTCAACGTGGCTTCCTCGCCAAATCTCAATCAACAGTCCGTCGTCCTTGCGTCTCCCTCAGCGAATTGCAAGTAGCAGGGCGTATAGAATCCGGGGCCTGCGGAGTCTGTATGCGCAGTGGTTGTTCTGGGGAGGTAATGGATTCGTGGGTTTATGGCGGAGTGCGGGGAGGGGACAGGAGAGCTGCGGCGGTCCTTTTTGGATTTCGTGGTCTTTGGAGCTCCAGCTGCGTGGGCTGCCGGTCTACACCGCCGTAGGGTGGTGGGCTAGGCTAGATTGGGCGGGTTTGGAAGTCGGTGCCTGAGGCCTGAAGTTGGGTATATGGATATCACGTGAAATAGTTACATTAAAGTCACATGATATATTTGCATTATACTGAGGAATTCGATAAAGCAACAGTCTACTAGTAGCTCTTACTATCGGACATCACGGGAGACAGGCTTAAAGTGTGCGCAAAGAAGCTACGAGGTGTTGAAGCCACAAGTCTAAAAACGGATATGTTGCAGGAATCGTAGGACTGGCATCGCAGGATTGGCGTGGTCGGAGCCCCACCAAATAGTTCTCAGATTACCGTAGCCGTAGACTCTCTTGAACTTCAATCAATCAACAACTTGTCTACCACCAACACTTCCAATGACCTCCAGTGACTATGTGTTACAGGATATTAGCATCATCTGTGGCCAAAGGGATCTCTCATCAACGAGAGAGTCCCTATGAGGCAAAACCAACGATGACAGGAGCATGTAACGACAGCATCTACTACCGACGACAGCAGTTACAACGACAGCAGCTACAATGACAGCAACACCCCAACTTCCGCGAGTGAGCCAAGTGTCCAGCCCCAGGACTCCAAAAGCCCACTATTTGCACAATCCAGAGGGACGACAGCCATGGAATCTCCGATCGTTAGTTCTTCACCTCACAGCTTCATAGTAAGCTTCGCACAGCTCCCTCTCAATCTCTAAAGTAGTTACCAAATCACGTGCATGAAAAATGATCTTGGTTGTTGTTGGAGTATATCATATATTCATACAGATTCATATTTGCAATTGCCATCAAGACAACGCTTCTTCTAAACATAACAAATGAGTGGCTTTATCCGAAGCCGGGAATCGCAAAGAAATCATCGCTTATAACCCTTTCCCCCCTCCACTAATGCGCCAGAATCGCAAAAGCCCTTTTAAAAACACAAAAATGCACCAGGTAAGCCCCTCTATATCGCCTCTCCCTGCACACGCTCGACAATCTTCACCAAATCATCAAAAAGCGGGTGCGTGCGCTCAACATCACACACCTCCTCCACAATCTCCTTAGCGTCCTTCGTACTACCCATCAGCCTCGCGAGCTCCTCACTCTCCTTATCATCTGGCACATTCTGGAAGCGGAACGTCATCTCCGCCGCCAGCAACAGGGCGGAATACTCGCGCCCCATCTCCGCCAACTCGGTAGCCGGCCCGATGAAGCGCTCCTTCCTGCTCAGCTTGCGCAGCGGGTCACGACCGACGCGCTCGACCGAGTCCTCGAGGTGCGGGTTGGAGATGCGCAGCAAGATGCGCTCGACGTACTCGCTCTGCTCGTCGGCTCCGATGCCGTGCTTCCCGACGATGAGGCTGCTCGTCTCCGCCAGCGCGCGACGGACTTGCTTCACGATGCGGGGATCCTGCATGGCGTCGAAGACAGTCTGCTTCTTGTGGTAGTACCCGTGGTACGCGGCGGCAGCGTGACCGGTGTTGACGGTGTACAACTTCCTCTCTATGAACGGCACGAGGTCATCGACCCACTTAATACCCTTAATATCCGGCGGGGCGTAAGGCGCAAAGGGCGTTCGGTCAACGACCCACTCCGAGAACTTCTCGAGCTTGACGTCGAGCCCCGCGTTGAGGTCTTGCGCGGGGACGATGCGGTCGATGGCTGAGTTGGCGAAGCGGGCGCGGTTGCCGAGGTCGAGGATGCGGTAGGGGGATACGCCTTTCTTGATGAATTCGGCGAGGGTGTCGGTGGCGCCGATGGCGTTCTCGCAGGCGATTACGGAGAGGGGGCGGAGACCGGAGGCGCGGCGGTCGATGCCTTGGGCGATGACGGGGGCGATGAACTTGAGGACGTTCGGGCCGACGGAGCAGGTGACTACGTCTGCGGTGGTGATTTCTTTGATCAGGGCAGCCTCGTTGATGCGGGAGTTGATGGCGCGGTAGTTACGGACTGATGACCTTTGCTCGCCCTCGGTTCCTACTTGTATGACATCGTACGAGTCCTTTGCGTTTAGCTGGTCGATGATGGAGTCTTGCACATCCGCGAAGACAACCTCATATCCAGAGTGGTGTAGGAACTAAGCCGGGGATTAGCCTGATAATAGAGAAATAACGGATTTTGAAGCAACTTACCTCGCCAACGAATCCTCTTCCGATATTGCCAGCTCCAAAGTGGACGGCCTTCTTCTTATCATTCTCCTCCATGTTGTTGGTGATAGTTAAGTTCTCCATTGTTCCGTTTACGGCGTGTGATAAAAATGATAATGTTCAGGGGTGCGTATGATCATACGATTCCACTCACACGAAAGAGCGGGGTGTGAGAAGTGGTATGGTTTTTGCTTTTTGCTTTCTTGGGAAATCCGGGGAAAGAGGAAACGAGGTCGATGATATATGGGGGGGACCTGGAGGGATGACACAAGTAGTGGTGATGAAGTGGATTCTGGGTGGATGATGGCGAGTGTTTAGTGTGATTGTAGTGCGAGGTTCCAGAGCGTAGTAGCGGGGTTGGCGTTGTGGTAAGGGAGGAGATTGTGGATCTCTGACGTAGGATAGCGGGTGGGGTTTTGAGGGGAAGTTGGAAATCGACGACGAGGGTGATTGTAGGTAGTAGATAAGGTAAGTAGTAGTAGTAGTAGATAGATAGTAAAAGGAGTAGTTTATAGGTAGTGGCTATTGTCCTAGGGGGAGGAAAATGGGATTATGAATGAACGGAAAGGGGCAGAAGAGGCCATCTTTATAGTTCGGCGGAAAGAGGAAGGCTTTCAGCAGGAAATCAGGCCGGGGGTTGCCCCATCATCGTCAGGTCTCTGACCTGGTTCGTCGCTGCCGTGGCCTGATGCAAAATACAGTGTACTCTAAGGATACAGTACTACTAAAGATACCACGGCTATCCCAGGTCGACTTATCCGCCGGGACCCTTGGAACATTGGAAACAATTTGAACATTTGAAAAAGAGGGTCTAAATTGCCCCATCCTATCCCCACCCACCATACATCGCCATCGGCTCAAGCAAATCAACAAATCAACAAATCAGGCTTAATGGACCCGAAGTACATACGCCGACACTATAGTGTGGGCATGTAAGGATGTACAGTACTCTAAGCGTTTTGTAAGGACAGAAACAAACCACGCAGTTCATGCCTCCTTGCTTAGTTTCTTGGTGTCATACCACTCATAAATATCCATACATACCCATACATACGTAGTAAGACAGAACAATCCATAGATTGCAAAAGCCGGCGAAACATTCAAAGGGTCAAAGATTACCTATTCCCTATCGGCGCCTTCACTCCCTCACCCTCTCACCCCTCTTGTCAAACCCACAAACGCGCCCAATCTATCCGCCTACAGCTTTCCATATTAATTAACCCGTCCAGGGTCCTGCCGGCGGAGCTTATCCCAAACCGTGTCACGAATGACGACCATGGCGCCTGTGCCGTCCACAATCCCCATTGTACAGACCGCAGTCCCCTTCCTTCACGGCCGCACTCTTCACCACTCACCATATTGCCCAGCCCACCAGCCCTGTGCCCCGTTACCGTATCAACCCCCTCTTAAGTCGCGCAAAAGCACCAGCGCTTGCCGGTGCCTTCTGCGGCTTCCGCGGATTGCTCACCCTTTCAATTCTCGGCAAAGGAACGTAAAGCAACGTAAAGTAAAGTAAAGGATCGCTGCGGCTTTTTCGCTACGGCGTGCATGGATAGGGGCGAGAGATGCGCGTACAATAAGTTTCGGCGATGAATAATCCCCCTGACAAAGACCTAGGAGATAGGAATACCAGGATTGATCTGAGCCCCTTCCCGGCGTTGCTTCGTCTCTCTCGGCCTTGGCCTTGGCTCTTCTCGTGGGTTATGGCGGAGTGTGTGGTCGCCGGGTGTGTTACCTATGACGACACCGCGCCTTAGAAGGAACGAAGGTGTGTGGTGAGTGGGAGACGGGGCGCCACTACCGCCGCTATGGTACCTACCATAGCTATGCAAGATGACGCCGACGACGAGGCGATAGGGTAACACAAGATAGCCAGAAGACAGGTAGCCGTCAGGTTGCACGTGATAACGAACACACGCAGGACGGCACACGACGCGGATCATATTCACAAGCTCATTCACAAGCACATTCACACTCACTCACATTCACGATCCCCCCCCTCAACTTCAACCTCCAAACTTCCCCATCCAGCCCTTCAAAACACCTCTTCAAATCACTCAACATCTCACTCCCTCCCTCAACTCCACAAAAATCCCGTGATAGCCCCACACCCGGCCGATCCGATAAACAAGGCCCGAATCGGCTTGCCTCTCGCCCTCATGGCTCACCAATCACTGCCCAAATAACTGAGAGGGATAGGCAACTTGCAAACAATTATGGGTCCTGACTCGGCCGCCTAACAGCGCCGATGAGGACTTTCAAATCTTGTCGTGTCGTGTCCGTTTCCATACTGTACTGTACCTTCCATCCGGCCGGGTGTGAAAGATAAGGGATGGGTGAGGTAGATACGATACCCTCCTCAGTGTGCCCCACACCGGAAGTACACTATAGACATCATCCATCCTCGCCCTGTTGCCTTATCCCTCAGTCCCCCTCTTCCCCGTCCCAACCCGCTCATACGCACTAACTTAATCCACGCAAGTCCCTCTCATCGTTGCTGTGAGCGCTGATTGGCGGGTTGACAGTACGCCCATGTGATTTCAGGTACCAATGCATAATCCGTTACTGGTGGGTTCGTTATTGGCTGGTTGGGGGGAAGGCGTGGAAGGGGCGAGGAGGGATGAGAAGGATGAGGGTATCGTGAAGGGGCAGGGAGGGATGGGGAGAGTTGGTAATTGGAGTGTTGGGATTGGAGCTGCTAGACGGGCCGATGAGCCTGTTTCTCATATCGTGTCGTTATTGAGGCCAGCCTCATCGTGCGAGGCTTTGCCAGCCCTAACCCCCTTCCTTCAATCTTCAAAATACCCTCAATTCATCCTCATCTCCATCCAAGCCGGGCACCTCAATCCCCCCAGCTCCCCCAGTTCTCAACCCGCACACGGCAACACAACGCTATACATACCGAGATCTACACTCCTACCGAGACGGCCCACTCCAGTACATCAACATCAACATCAACGCCCCATTCATTCCCTGACAGCGGGTTCACCCGCACACATCCATCTTCCCCAGATAAAAAAGCAAAGAAAACAACGCAACTAGCAATGCAGTGGAGTCCATAAAAAAATGCATGCCATAGTATGTACATAACGTACATGCATACACATCACAACCCCTTCTTCCAATACAATATTTCATGTGCAAACCAGGACCCGGTATCACCCACCGCATTCCCTATCTCCCGCTCCCTCCCCGCCCTTCCCCGCATCCACCCATTTTCCCAATCTAAACTCCAGAATCCAACCCCAGATCTCTCCCCCCCTACGCCCCAGGACTCAAACTCCCCTCCTCCCTCCCCCCCATCTCCCCCCACGCCTTCCTCGGGCTACTAGCAGGACTAGTCTTCACCCTCGGCCGACTCATAAACACTGCCTCCACATCCACCTCCTCCTCTTCAATCAACGCCTCCCTGTCCACCCCCCCCTCCAATCCATACTCCTCAAACGGCGCCAGACTCTGCCTCACAGGCATAAAACTCTCTCTCTTCTTCCTGGCAGCAGTCTTGACGCTGCGGCGGCGCTCGAGTTGGGCGGTCTTGGCGACGGAGGCGGAGTTGGACATTGATTGCCGGGTGCGGGCGAGAAGGTCTTCGTGCCGTTTTAAGGTCGCGGCGGCGGCGGTGGAGGCGGAGGGTTCGGGGTCTGTGGTGATGTTGGAGAGGCGGGGGGCGGGAAGGTCGGGAGGGGAGTCGAATTCTTCGTGTGAGGTGCGGGGGAGGGAGCGGGACATGGACATCCGTGTGCGTTCGGCGAGGGAGAGGATGTGGCGCGGTTTGGGAGGGGAGGGGGAGGTGGCGGGGGTGGAGAGGGGGAGGTGGGATGTTTCTGTGAGGGGTGGTGAGGGGGTGCGGGAGGGTGGTGGCATGTCGGAGATTGTTGATAGCACTCTTGGAGCTGGTGGGGAGGGGGGGTCCGAGAGGATGGGCGAGGCTTCGAGTGAAGATGGGTTTTGTGGTGGTGATGCGGCGCGGTAGATTGGTACGATTCGTGATTGACGATTGGGGAGTGGAGTTTCCTGCTCAGCTGGTTGATTGTCGCTGTCGGTGGCTTCGTCCGTCTCTGATGGTGGTGGGAGTACTGCACGGCGATGCTGAGGAACAGGAGTCATCTGCTCAAACTGTTGATTGTCGCTATCCGTAGCTTCTTCGATCTCGGAGAACGGCTCAGGCGGTGGTCCTGCGGCACTACTATGCTCCGCCATAAGGCGCGAGGGCCGACGCTGGGGAACTGAAGTCTCCTGCTCAACTGCCTGGCTGTCGCTGTCGGAGACATCTTCAGTCTCGGATGATTCTGGTGGTGGTGCTACGACTCTCCGCCGCTCTACTCTGCGCCGGGTGTGTCGACGCTGGGGAACGGGAGTTTCTTGCTTATCGCTATCGGAGTTGCTTTCCCAATCTTTCTCATCATCCTGAGGCTGGGGTTTACTCGCCGCTTCTGGCTGCGGTGGCAGCGTCTCTGCCCGCGTGGAAACCTGCCGTCTCGGTAACTCCTCGTAGTGCTTTGGCTTCCCAACATCCGCGAGTTCCCTCTGAAGACTTGCTAACAGATCCGCCTGCTCAGGGAGCGGCTGCCAGCTTTTCGTAGATTGTAGAGGATTACTCGGCAACTGCAGTGATTCGTGTGCCCCAAAGCTAATACTCAGATCCTTAGCCGGCTTCGTAGATATCGTAACATTCTCCTTCCCAGAATCTGACCTCCTAGCCTTGATAGACTTCTCGAAATTCTGCCACGTTTCGTAGCGGTTCTTCTGTTCCTTCACTCTGGCGTCCAGTTGCTGTAAGAGGCCTTTACGCTGGCTATCTTCAATCTCTCCAATCCGTCCTTTCTCGACGTATTTCCACACCTGGTCGTACGGTTCGGAGAGCAGAGTATCGGTCTGGGCCTGCCGGTCACTCTGTAATATACTCTCGAGCCAACCATCACTCCCGTACCAATTCTTGCGTGCCCTCTCCTGGACCTCATACGTCTCGGCCTTCGATATATATTCCGTATTCTCATCCTCCTCAATAGCCACCTTCAACTGCTCCTTGCGCCTCGTTATCTGCCGATCTTTCAACTCCAGCAGTCCCGAAAAATCATTATATATCTCCTTCGATCGCTCTTTCTGTTCGATTTTCTTCCGCAAGCTGCCTTTGTGCGCCATTACCAGCGCTGAGAGACTGGCGCGGTCGCCGGTATAGGAGAAGTTCTCCATGGCGAGGCGGAGAGCAATTGCCTCGGGGCCATCTTGGTTCTCGCGAACTGAGCGCTTCACGACGGCGGTGGAGAAAACGGATAGGACCTCTTCCAATCGTTCGCCCTTGCACTCATCCAGCATGGTCTTTCGGAGGACTGCATCTCGTCCCAGGGTGCCGTTCTTCTTCGCCTGGTCGAGACATCGAAAGAGCGCTGTGCGCAAGTTGAGCGACTGGAGCGGTTCGATGGGTGGGAAGAATGGTTGGAGTTTCTACAAGAAGCACACGTTAGTTTGTCTCCCCTAATAACTGGTAAAAAATCACCCACCTCCCTCGCCTCTTCTGGATCCCAAATCTCAAACAGCCGAAAAAGCGCCCACTCCACACACTGAATCCTCTTCTTAATATTCTGCTGTGAATCCTTCGTCGCAAACGTAACCGGCGTAATGCCCGGCCAATCCTGTCTTCTATCCAAATCCAGCAGCCTCAAATTCGTCAAGAACAAACTAACATGCGACGGCCCAGCTTGCTGCTGCAAGTTTGTCGGCGAGACCACGGGGCGCTTTAGGAATGAGGCGTCTGAGGCGGGGACACGCAGGCTCTTGCTGCGTGTGTGCGAGGAGATTGCGGTAGCTGCCGACGACATGGTGAGTGAGTGCCGGGCTGGTGCATGCCGGTGGTGCGTCGTTTGGTGGTTCTGGGGGTTGCGTGAGGGCGGTCTGTCTGCCGAAATGTCGGGAGGGTAAACAAAGGACAGGGGTCTGGGCGCTGGGTGGACAAGGCTGAGAGGCTGGGCTTGGCGTTCCGGCGAGAGCAGCTCCCCGCACTAATGTTTGGTAGTCTAGAGATTCTTAGCCTTTCCGATTCACACGTGTGCCTGAGCTTGGTTTGCTGTCAAAACAAGCTCGCTGTTGTTTAAATTGGAAGCAGATCCTCTGAGAAGCATATATTCGGGCCAGCACCAGTTTTCGGACAAGAGAGAAATCAACCCCGCTTGAGGAGATTTACCCCCAGGTCGCATTACAGTCACTGAGATGTCCGCAAGTGAGCTATCTCCATCGCCATTACCCCGTTCGTCCTGTTGACTCTTTTTAGACTCCGAAAAGCCATGGGCTGTTGAAGATGTCGCCGCGTCAATGGTCGGCGGGGCACCAGAGTCCGGATCTGAGTCGCCAGTACCATTCTTCCACATGCTCCAGCAGTTAAAAACTACGAAGAGGGAGGGATGGAGGAGATTCGGCATTGACCAGTATGTATCCCTCCTCTACAACACTTCTACCCCGCTAACCCCTCAGGGGAGAATCGATCGCAGACCACATGTACCGCATGTCCCTCATTACCATGTTCGCACCGCCCTCGTTATCGTCGAAACTCAACATCCCCCACTGCACGAAGATGGCCCTTGTCCATGACATGGCTGAGGCTCTTGTCGGAGACATAACCCCAATGGATGGCGTATCGAAGCCAGAGAAATCAAGGCGCGAATCAACGACCATGGACTACTTCGTCAACGGTCTCCTTGGGCGCGTCAACGGCGGCATGACTGGCAAGGATATAAAGGCAATCTGGCAAGAGTACGAGGACAGCGTGACTTTGGAGAGCCAGTTTGTCCATGACGTGGATAAGATCGAACTTATCCTACAGATGTTCGAATATGAAAAGTCGAAGCAGGGGAAGCTTGATCTGGGGGAGTTCACGTGGGTGGCAACGAAGATTAAGATGCCGGAAGTGAAGGCATGGAGTGATGCTGTGATGAAGGAGAGGGAGGAGTTCTGGAAGGCAAATGGCGGGGTCCACACGGATTTCTCGAATGAGGGTGAGGAGAAGAAGACTGAGAAACGTGAGAAACATGTCGCGAATCTCAACGAGTATTACGGCAAGGAGGGGAAATAGAGCTAAACCAAGAGATGAAACTTTTAGACAATGTATCCATCGAATCGTGGCTTGGTTGTGTTTATAGATTTACCTCAGTTAATCTGTGCATTCTTATCGATTAGAAATAGAGCTTCATTTGCGCATTTGCTATAGCAACCAGACCCCTGCAATTATGTGGATCTCGGTCAAGCTATCAAACTTTCCCTATCGCCCTGCATATTGATGAATTTCAAATCCATGCCATTTTAAACCTCGTCGCAAACCCGCCCCTTTGTCTTCAAAATGATGAACCTCACAAGTACATGTACCAGCCGTTGTACCTATTCTTCATCGTGACCAGAGACCCCGCCTCGCAAGGCGGTCAGCCCCGTTCTGCCACCGTGATACCCTTGCGACTAGAGACAACCCCAGCTTGCAGGGCAACACAAGACAGTAACAACGAATACTGCATCACAGAGAGCGACGACGACAAGAACCTACACTGCGCATGAGCTTTACATGATATTCTTTGATTCTGGAGACACCATATTTGCACACGATGTCGGCCACCTTCAACACACACGATGGACAGAGGGTGGGTCGCAGGGCGAATGTATTCCAACCACCACGAACTCCCTCAGCTTCATCCTCAGTGCACCTTGCGCAACCAGCAAACTCGATAATGATGGAAAAGCACAAACCTCTCATAGTGAACAAAAAGCGAAGTCGTCATGATTCAACTGCGAGTAATAAAGCCACGCCGATCTCTCAAACCATGGACTGGTCCAACGGCTATCCAACCGGCGACTCTATCGCAATGTCCGGAAGCTTGGATCCAGGGTCGCCGCTACCCTTTGTCAACACGCGATATCAAATAGCTGGTGGTTTGGATACGCCCTCGGCAGCAGCGGCCAACTACTATGAAGAAAGCGAGTTCTCAGATACTGGCTACCGCAGGAACCTTCCCAGCGATGGCCGTGCCAAACCTCACTTCGAGACCGAATACCACAGTTTTGCGCGGCTGCCATCTTCTGCGAGTATGGAGACCAACGGAGAGGCGCGCGTGCCATCTCTGCAACAAAGTACCAGTGGGGGCTGGAGCAAGACAGCGTTGGACGTTGTCGGGGGTGTCGTCGGGCGAGTGTGGCAGTTCTGCAAGGCTGGGGCATTCAGCGGATTCACGGCGGGTGGTGGACAACAATACCAACTCGACCCCTATCACACCATCGAGACGGAACTGGACAACCAGAATGACAGTGAGTTTTGGGAGTCGGAAATAAGTCGGAAAGCGACGCTGTTCAACGACACAAGCGGCCGTTCATCAACTCCCGTCCCGGGGCAATATCCGGATGAGAGCATCTGTATTGTGGACCCTATGGATCGCGGGACACCCGAAGGCACTCCGGCGCGCGCGACGAAACGGAGACAGATCGATGTTGGTAGCAACGATGCTGGCCTTGGAAAGAATTGGGTTGTTGTCCCCAGCACCCCAGCTTCAGCGACACCCAAGCCTGCGGGTAGATACAGTATGCCCACCTCATCAAGTGCAAGCCGCCGACAGCCAAACGGCACACCATCAACGGCCAGTAGGCCATCAGCAAGGCCAGGACAGAGACGTCCTTTGCTCCACACCCGAGCCTCAGCAGTATCCCATGCTGGCTCTCCAGGACTGCGCTCTTCCGGGCCAGCCTCTTTCGCTTCCCCACGCTCGCCTGGCGGCTCAAAGATCCCAGTTCCCGTCTCGTCAAACACCCAAAACGCCGCTGCCGCGAGCCCTGCAGCTATTCAAGCGCAGAAGTGGGCTGCCAAGAAGCGCAAGGAAGATCTTGAGGCGGACAAGAGTATGAGCAAGCTCAATGCGCAGCTACAGGCCATGATCCGAGAGGGGAAAGAGGCGCTTGGTACTACGTTTGAGGTTAAGGATGTCGACGAGGTTGGAATGGGGGATACCGATATGGACGAGGGCTTTGAAGAACCAGTTTCGTCGCCGTCCAAAGGACGATGGCGGTGAACAGTGGCGAGGGAATTTGGTTGAACACAACGATATGAACGATGCGTATGATACCCTTGGAGGGAGAGCGATGCGTGAGCGACTGCCGACGAATATATATGGCTGAGCGACTGTACGACATGGCTATTTCCAACACTACCAACGGCAAGCACTTCGTTTTTTGCTTTATACCCCGCACCGATCAGCTATATCCAGGCGCGCATTTTGAATGGAGCATAGCAAGCAAGCTGCATCAGTATTTTTGCGCCATAGGAACTGCCCGTCGCAATCTCTGATTTAAACTGTACTTGTATGCATGGAAAGGGGAGCGTCTTTGTTTTTTTGTATGCTTTGTGCGTTTTGGAGGGGCGTTTTTGTCGCATTGGATTTCGGAAATCGTGCGCAAGGAGTCTCAGTGTGCATATGCAGATACCCTGGGAACGCCTTTCATGGCACGAGCTCTGGTGGGGATGGGTGGACCTTTATCACATTTCATGGAAACTCTAGTTTTTCAATCCAGCTATGAAGTGTCTCATTGCATGAATAGATGTTATTCACAGTATCTCGGAAGTGAATACACCCCTTAAGCCGTCCCTGAGTGCTATATAAAGTAATGACACGTGATCGTAGCTGTCGACGTGCACCAATCCAAATTAGCGAAATGGTCGAAGCTCCCTAAGATACCTCCAAGCAACGAGATTACAAGTAAACAACGCAAACGTAGCATCTTCAAATCTATAATCCATCATTCATTGTCATCAGTACACCTCTTTGTGCAGCTAGCAATCATGGACAAGGTGTCAGCTTTCGGAAAGAGCATCGGGTAAGACAACTCTGATCCGTCGCCGGGCTATTGCTGCCTATGAAACCCGAAGGGATTGTGGTGCTGACATGACCCTGAAGCTCGTCATTCACGCCCTTTGCGGCCCGCACGACCCAGTATGTGAAGGAACAGCTTGGACAAGCTGAGGATAGGGTGTGTTATATTCTCTGCCCTATATGGAAGGAAATAGGGTCCCAGGCGCATCTACTGACAGATATTAGACCCAGCTTCCTCCGGACTACATTGAGTTGGAGAAGAGGGTGGACGCATTGAAGCAGGTTCACCAGAAGATGCTGCAGGTCACGTATGTAGCTATGAATCGAACAACACCATTGCACAGGAACTAACCGAGGCGCAGAACACAATACTCCAACGAGAGCTACGACTACACCAACATCCGCGAAAACATCACCGATCTCGGCCGCAGCGTCAGCGAGAAGATCCAACTCCTCTCCACCGCCACCACCGCCGCCGAAGCCCAGGCCGCCCTCACCGCACCCCCCGTCGCCAAGCCCCAGCCCAAGACCTTCGCCCACGCCGTTGCCCGCGCCTCCCTGGCCAGCAGCCAGCTCCTCCAACAACAGCACTCCGGCGCCGGCGAGGACCCTCTCGCGACCGCGCTCGAGAAGTATGCACTTGCCAGCGAGCAGGTTGGCGAGGCCAGGCTCTCGCAGGATGCACAGATCCAGGCCCGCTTCTTGGCGGGATGGAACACTACCCTCAACACCAACTTGATGTTCTCTACGAGGGCGCGCAGGAGCGTCGAGAACTCGAGATTGCTGCTTGATGCGGCGAAGACGAGGGCTAAGGGTGGCATGTTCAAGCTCCCTGGCAAGGCGGATCAGCAGCACCATGAGGAGGCCGAGACCTCTGAGGATGCCAAGCTTGAGATTGAGCAGGCTGAGGACGAGTTCGTTGGCCAGACCGAGGAGGCTGTTGGTGTCATGAAGAATGTGAGTGTCGATTGCTGTGTGCGCAATTTTAAATGCTAACTTTCAACCTAGGTTCTTGACACCCCAGAGCCGCTCCGCAACCTCGCAGACTTGATTGCGGCGCAGTTGGAGTTCCACAAGAAGGCATACGAGATCCTTAGCGAACTCGCCCCGGTTGTGGACAACCTTCAGGTTGACCAGGAGGTGAATAGAGCCGCGCAATACAGTGCTTAAACTCTGCTGATGAGGATACTCTAGGCCAGCTACCGCAAGAGCCGTGAGGGGACGTCGTGAAGAAGAGTGGGAGACGAGTTGAGTTGAGTTGAGTTGAATACGGAGGTTTTATGCTGAGGCTCCGCCGAAGACATATTGATGGGAGGCCCGCTCAGGTTTCTGTTTGTATTGATTTTGGATCGGTCACTGTGGACATGGCACGAAATGTAGCTATGGCTTCGCGATGTTTACCGGCTGCGTTACTGCCAATGTTGGGCGTATCTCCAGGTGTTGTTCTGGGAAGCTTTTGTTTTCCGCACCTGATTGCTTTTTTGTTATCATACCATGAATTCAAACGAAGTGACCGTCGATTCTTCCTTATTTCATTTGATGTGATAAATGTATATTGTTATGCAGGAGGTATTTATTAATGTGGCTGTTTGGTACTTTTTCGTATTCTCATATTTAATGATTTAAGAAATTGCTTATTAATTCGCAATAGATCTAACATTTTCCTCCGATCAACCTAAACACCTATTTACACTCTGCAGCCCTTGGATTACAAAACATATAGCCACGACCCAACCAAAAATCTAGAAAGCACGTCTCGAACCATCCGTATACATTTCCTCATATTTCGGTGGTGGTGTCCGCAACCCATCATCGGCAAACAAACCCCCCCCAAGCGGGGTGGGACAACCTCTAGCCTGATCCATGAAGTAAGTCTCCTCATCCGGCCTACCTCCTATCGAACGCCCCCCGCACCTCATAAACGACCTCGCCGGCATCGTCAAACCCGAAAAAATACCTGGTTCGGTGGTTCCGACTGCAGGTACATGCGATGTGTAGAACATAGCATTGGAGTACCGGCGAGGCATCGACGGATCCCAGTTATACGAAGACGCGCGAATAGGCGCACCCCCCAACACAGGGGGTGGCATATTGAGTCCCGTCATACCACCCGGCGCACCATAGTTGCACAGCTCTACTGCGGGGCCAGCATCGCGCACGGGATACGCATTCTCGCAGTCCTGCCAATGGCAGCCGCACGGCCCATGCCTGTCCTTCGTTTGCTTCGCTCTCTTGGCAGTCAATCTCCATCTCCCCTCCGTTGTCGCCCTTGAGAAATACCGACGGAGTCTAGTCATGATTCCTAGACGTGGAGAGCCAGGGTTAGAACGAGTCAGTCCGCGGGGTCGGGCTGGGCCGCCGACTTTGAAGCAGCTGTGGAGCCAGTAGAAGAAGATTAGACAGGCGCAGATGCCGATGATGGAGGAAAGGAAGATGCCGATGTGTGAGGAGATGAGGGATGGTTGCTTGCGGGGGTGCACGTCTGCGGTGCTTGGGGTGTCATCGGCGGCGAGGGAGGTATCAGTTGGAATGAGGGGGTGAGAGGACTCGAGGGAGCGTATAATTGTATGTGATAGTGAGCTTTCATCGTCGGTATGGGTGTCGAGAGTTGATCCAAGGATGCTGGGATCATCCGACTTAAGGGCGAGGATGTGCGGGTCTATGTACATGTCGATTTGGACGAAAGCCGGAACTTGAGTGATAATAGGCTCAGGTAGCTATTGCGTCTCATAGACTTGAGAAATGAGAGAGTTTGTAAACAGGGAGAGGAAACGACCCTATATTTGTCCATACTCTAAGAAGGGTTTCTACTGAGGACATGATAGAATGACAGCACTTGGGCCTACAAAATGATGTAAACATAAATGATTGAATGATATAGCATCGTCCGAGGTTGACGTCGATTTTAATAGCTGCCGGCGGGAACCAAAACTAATAGTTTGAGGGTCGTTGTCCTTAGTGGACCACCATATTCAACCAGCCAAACCTACTCGTGAGTGACTGCACATATGGCAATATTTACAGTAACTGTAAGTAAAATAATGCTCTTGGTTTACTCAAAGATGTAGCAAAGCAAGAGAACCTTTCCAATTAATATATTCTACCAAGGTTGCCACAACTCCTCAGACCAGTTCTCAGTTAACCTCTTGTCTCTCCCGTAAACCTCCTGCCATCCCTCAAAACCCTTATCCAGCACATAAATCTTCTGCTCCTTCAGTTTTGACTCTTCACCCTTTTCTTCCGCCGTCCCTTCATCAACCCATTCACCATCCTTGGATTCCGAAGCTTCACCTTCGGCTGCCTCACTCTGAACCTTGCTCTTCGCCAACGTCTTCCCAACGTCTCCCCTCCCAGCGCCCTGTGGACCCAGCAAGCGGTGTCTCTCGCGCATATACTGAGCCGCTGCTTTTGGGCCTCGAACCTGGCTTAATGCGCAGTGGAAGACGACTATCTCCTTATCGGCGACCTTACGGATTAGGGATGGTATGGCGTGGTCGAGGGTATTGGATGGCACATGCATGGAGGAAAGGATGTGGCCGCCGATGTGATCTATGAAATAGAGTTAGATCTAGAATCTTTACAAAAAAGTACGTATAAAAGACGGAATGGCCTCGCTGGAATGTGGACACACCTTCGCCTCTCACATCGATAACTGCAACCTTGTTGCTCTCAGATGGCTCCAACAAGATCTTGGATAGTGCATCCGCTGTTATGCGGCCTGGGATTACCGGAGCTGGGGCAATGCTAGATGCCATCGCAAATTTATGTCCTTAAAAAGGGTAGAATTGTAAGGATGATTACGGTATAACTCCCTGGCCACGGTGGGGGCTGTGGATAATGTTCCGCGATCTGCCAACTGATACCGCCCAGGGTCCACCAAGACAGGTTCGATCAAAAATGACGACAGTGAACTACACGCGATTGGCGCGGCCAGAGCGTCTAAATACCCGCGAGCATATACATCTTCAATGTCATATGTAGAGGTCAATAATAAGTCAAAAACAGGTAGTAATAGGAAGGTATAAGGTAGTCTGCAGTTATACAAGGCGAAGATAACCATTCAAGAACTCATAGATATCTAAACTTCACATCAAGACACTCCTTGTCGTAGGCCAACCATAAATTCACACTTACAATACATGTTCCATAATATACAAACACAGGATCTACCAGCCCTGCCTCTTCATCTCCTTAACTCTCGAAATAGTGGCCTTGAACCCAGCCATGAACCTCCTCTGCCACCTCTCTCTCTTTAGTCTCTTCCTCTTCAGGCCGCCTCTCTCGTGGAACTTCTGGCGGTTGAAGTCCAGCTTGACCTTATTCCTAGCACAGCTCATCCCCAACAAATTAAAGCTCCGTCCAATATCAACACCTCCCGCAACAACAACCGACCTTCCGGTCCTCGCATTCAGCCGCAACGCAGGCTTCGGTGGAACAGGAGCGGTGACGGACGCAGTCAGGTTGCTAATCACATCCTTGAGATCGCTGTCGCTCACGTTAGGAGACAGCATGCGGTCCAGGTTTATCGACTTCCTGCTGTTGAGTGGGGAGTTGGATCCGCGCTCTTTACGGCCAGCGTTGAAGCCCGTCAGGAGATCCTGGGCAGCGCTGTTGCTGCTGATACCGCTATCCCATGAATCGGCGTCGGCGCTTTCAGACGATTTCGAGGGGAGGATGCGCGAAGATGAGCGGTTGCTGCGTGCACCAGCGGCCCAGCCAGGGGAGCTGGCCTGGGAGTCAGGAGAGTTTTGGGTGCCACGGTTGGCATTGGTAGGCGCTGAGGTTGGCTTTGATTGGTTCGAGTCTGCGATGCATCGTCTAGTAGAAGATGAGAAGGCTCGCTGTGAGAGTCTCATGGAAGATGTCGCCCATCTTGTCGATGTCGAGGGTGCGAGAATCTGCGCCAACGGAGACGCTTGGGACCGCAGTAAAGCGTCCGCGGCTTTCCGGAGTTCCATCATAGGTCTAGTGAAAAGTCAGTACCCTCTCACACAATACAAATCAATTGAGACATACGAATTGAGCATTTCCAATCGCACGGAGTGGAAGCCCTTTGACTGCGGGTGGTGATTGAGGTCAACGAACTTTTGAATCTTGGGATCCCGAGCCGCGCTAAAGTTAATCCGTGGTGTGGCTCGTGCGGGACCTGGCCAAACCGCGATTTTTGGCAACCTCAACTTGCGACTACGACTCGCGATATTCTTCAACGAATATAGAGACCAGCCAATCTCACCTGAACTTAACTGGATCTTTTTTGTTTTCCTTTTAAGAATCTACAGTATCTTACCAAATTAGCAACCCCAGGTTCACAGCCTCATGGCGTACAATCCTTATGGGCGTAAGTTACCCTCCATTGGCCTGGCCTTCAACGCCAGCCTGCGCACTTTATATTCACAACTAACCTATTCCCAGAGGCCCCCTTTGGCCGCCCACCAAGCTTTGGTGTCTTCCCAGGTGCCCCTGGAGCCCCCCCAGGAATGGGGCCTCCTCCAAGTATGGGTAAGTTGCTCGCGTGCCCCAAACTGAACCTCGAAAACTAACCCCAACAGGTGGCGCCCCAGGCATGTCTGCGCCCGGCACCGCACCTCCAGGAATGAACCAAGCGAACGCCGTGCAAAGCGGGCGACCAAGCGGACTGCCAGCGAGCTTCCAGGGCCCAACGGTCATGCCGAACATCAACTTCTCTGCGCCCGTTATACGCCTTGGAACAGGCCCGGCCAAACCGTCTACACCCGTCAGTGGAGGCCCTGGAGGAAGAGATGGGAGGAGTGAGTCTGCAGGTGGTGGCAGAGCCGGACTGGGCGCAGACAGGGGTTTGGACTCGCAGCAGCAACGTCAGGCGCTCAGGGATAGCATGATGGCACTTGCGCCTCCAACGAAGGAGGAGATTGTTCGCACAATCTTCGTGGCGGGCATTACGGAAGGGGCTGGGGGCAACGAAGGTATCGAGCGCATCTTAAGCTCTGCTGGGCGACTACGACGCTGGGACAGGGCCATTGATTCAGATGGGAAGGAATGTTCATTCGGATTCGCGCAATACGAGGATGCTGAGAGCTTGTCTACTGCGGTCGAGGTTCTAAAGGACATTGAAATCCCGCTCAAGAAGCAAACACCAGATTCCAAGGCCAAGAAGGAAGACGGGGACGATAAAGACGAGCCAGCAAAGAAGAAGCTTCTCGTATTCGTGGACGACAACTCTCTAAACTATCTCGAAAACTGGCACTCCTCCCGAGGCGACGACCCTGCCGCCGAGCAGTCCCGTCTTGATAATGCCCGCGCTGCGCTCAAATCCGCGGTAGACTACCTATTCAACCCCACCACGCGCGTCGAAACCAGCGATTCCAACGGCGATGTGAAAATGCACGACAACGAGGACTCAGGAGACGCCGTGGAAGTGGTCAATATCCCCCTTGCCGTCGACGATGAGCTCGCCGATATCCCAGCGGAGATGCGCGAAACCGTCGCCAAAGAAATCACCGCCTTCCGAGACCGCAGCAACCGCAGGGACATCGAGCGGCTGAAGCGTGAAGAGGAGATGGAAGCAGCTGAGCGCGCGCGCAATGGCGTTGCATCTCGGCCATCACGCCTTGCATCGCCCGGCCCAACACCTAGTAGGCTTGGAGGTGATGCAAACAACATCCCTCTCGGTCCACGAGACAGGAGCATCACGAACGCGCCTTCGGGCCCTAAGGGCTCTAACATCCCACGCGACTACCAAAAGGGAGTTTCCTTCGTCAACGGCAGTGGTACCAATGGCGCCGCATCAGGAAATGTCTGGATCAACCGGGAAGACGATGATGATTCCGCGTCAGACTCGGAACTCGAACAACGCCGTGCCTCTAAGCGAGCGGCCGAACTCGAGAAGCAGTACCTTGACCAAGAACGAAGATGGCTTAACCGCGAGCGATCACGAACTGCGGCCGTGGAGCGTGAGAAGGAGCGCGACGAAGGGGAGGATGCAAAGGCAACTGCGGCCAAGGAGAAGATGGCGCAGAGACTACGGGATTGGAATGATGACGAACAAAGCAACAAGAGAATCGAGGAGTACTACTCGGACCGCAGCATGTGGAACCGTAACCGCGCGGCATTTAGGGCCAGGGAGGCGGCAGCTGATGCGGCTGATCGTGCAGACGAGGACATGGAGAGCGCGAGGGAGAGGAGCGAGAAGGAGGCCGCTAGAGGGATGGCAGATAACTTCCTGGACAGACAGGCTGAGGAGCTAGGAGCGCGCGAGCCGGCTAGAGCGGCACAGCAACCATTCAAACTGAGTCTCGGAGCCGCGGCGCAGAAGGCCCAGAAGGCAACGACGACCCGGCGTACTGTTGCAGAGGTCGAAGGCCTGCTGGAAGACGAGGAGGACGCCACGCAAACCCAGCGCCGCCAGCTTATCCCTATCAAATACGACGCTTTGGCTGATCGAGGCGCCGGTCTCAGCGATGAGGAGCGCGAGCAGGCTGTCAAGGATCTGGCGGCTGAGATTCCTACGGACCGACAGGGACTGTGGGATTGGACAGTACAGTGGGAATTTATGGACGAGAGCACGATCAAGGAGAAACTTCGACCATTTGTGGAGCGCAAGATAGTTGAGTACCTTGGGGTCCAAGAACAAACGATAGTGGAAGTTGTAGAGGAGCACGTGCGGAGACGCGGTGGCGCAGCGGAGTTGGTCGAGGCGCTTGAAGGGGTGAGTTTACCTTTTTTTTTTTTTTTTTTTGTGTTTACCCCTCTATTGTAACCTTACAATGTATTCGGCGTTGCGTCAACCCCCACCACCTAAACCCTGTTTTGTGGAGCACATACTGACTACCACGGTGTACCAGGCCCTCGATGAGGAAGCTGAGGTTCTAGTAAAGAAACTATGGAGAATGATCATCTTCTTCTCCGAGAGCGAGAAGAGAGGACTATCGGCTTGAGAGATAGATCGGTGGAAGGTGGTGGATGGTGGCGGGCGATACCGATAAATGGCGGCAGATGACGGTAGATGGGCATGGAGATAGATAAGTGGCGAGTGCGGGGTTATTTGGAGCAGGCCGGGTAAGTGTGTGTAGATATATGGATTGACACAGGGAAGGGCTGCATGAATGATGGTATTTCACATATATCCCAATCCCAACGGAATGATCTAGCGGGATCAGATAGCTCTTTATATCCCTCAAGCGTATGGCCCTGGGAGGTTACCACCGTTACCACAGCAGATTTGAACGTGTAGCATTTGCATTGGTCGTGCAGTGAAGATCGTGTCCCTGAATCCGCGGTAGTCCCGTCATTCTCGCTGGTATCAATTACGCCCATGAGGATGTGTGTGGAGTATGCGCCGAGTATTTAACAATAGTGTGCAGTTAATAGTGGTAACTGTTAGTACGGACAGTATATGTGTAGGATGGTAGATGGTACTGTTCGGGTACTGCTTGGTAACTGGCTCGTACCGTTCTCCCATGAATCAGGGTGCGGGTACAGCAGATACAAGTCGTACGACGAATAAGTCGTACGACGATGATGTCGTTAGGGCCCGGTTTATCTCCGTTGCTCCAATCAGCGTCCGTAAATATTCCAAGACAGCTCTAGAGATTCAAATTCACCAGCCTGGAAAGGAACTCATGCCTGAGTTGCTTACTATCAACAGGAGTGTAGATATCTCTAGGGGCATGGTTAACATCCGTATGCGCGCCTAACGCACCAGGTAGGTTTAATAGACCAGGTTGGTACTTACATGTACTCGTACCTTTTCAACTTACTCTCCTCAGTACACCTGCAGGTATTGCCACTACAGTAGTAAAGATGTGGCTACTGATTTGGAGGCGACCAACGGGGACTTCCCAAGGTGCGCCATGACTCCCCCGTACAGTACGCCTCAATGTTAATCCCGCGCCGGAAATCGACGATGTGATACCTTATTCATCCCCTTGAGCTCAAGGGTTCCTCCCCCACAAAGAGAAATAGACCCATCAAATCCATCGCGCCCGAAGCTTCGATTTCCCTGAAAAAAGGAAGCGAGAATCAAGAGTTGTGCAGATAACCTACCCTTGTCCTGAACTGACTCCTTTTTAAAACGTCGTGCATTTCACATATATCATCCGCCACGCCCAGACCCTTCTATCACACTCGCCCGTTTGAGCAATGAAGCCCTTGGTCAACGACGAGACGCGTTCCTCTCTCACACACCAGCCACAATCCGCCCGCAGTAAACGTTGCCGCCTGTATAGCAATATCCGAGGCGCCCCTTCCCATCTAGGCAATGCCACTCAGGGATTTGGAGAAGGTCGCCCTCCGAACCATCAGGCCGTCAGTGGCGGATAACAACAGTGCTTCGGCCAGTAACCCCAGCCAGTCGACGCCCGAATCCACAAGCTCTGACCCTCGCCTTAAGCACCACACCGACAAAGGGCGAGATCCGGGTCCGTCGCTCTCCAAGCGACGACGAGTGCCTGTATCCATCACACGGAACGCCTGCGTAAACTGCAAGAAGGCCAGAGCAAAGGTATAAAATCCGCCACCCATTCCACCCCTGGATCCAACTTTGGACTTCAACTTCGGTTAACGGGGCCGATCCCGACGCCAAGCTAACGTCTTATGCGTAGTGCGATGGGAATACGCCTTGTTCGCGCTGCACGACGCGAGCAGAGACGTCACCTTGCGTCTATGAGGTTCATATCAAGCACGCTAAGGAGGAGTTGATGAAACAGATCCGCGAGCTTCGCACTAAGAATCAGCTGAGCGAACGCATCTTGAGGACGCTCCAGTCCAGTGAGAAGGCGCCCGACATACTTCGCGCTCTAAACAATGGCGAGAGCATCGAAAGCATCGCTGAAAGCCTGGGTCGCACGGGGTTGGAGGAACAGGAAGGACTTTCGCCCATTGGATCCCCCTCATCCCTCGTTGGAGGCTCAGAATATGAACTCGACGCCCAAGTCATGTCGGGGTTTTCGTGGACGACTGTGACGCACGACTCGGCCACGTTCGACCACCTCTTCCAACTATACTTCGCCTGGGTGCATCCCGTATCAACACTCTTCAGCGAGGGCCACTTTGTCGACGCATACCAGCACCAGAGGCAGAGGCACTGCTCATCTCCGCTCGTCAACGCCATGTGCGCCCTGGCGTGCCATTATCACACCCAATCCGAAGACAGCGAGTTAGACTCTGACCAGCTTGGTGCGCACTTTGCTGAGGCATTCCTTGCTGGTTTCGAGCCTGATGATAAGTCGATCACAACTATACAAGCCGCAGCGGTTATGTTCTTGGTGGAGCTTGGCAGGGGGTTCGGACTGCGCGCATCGTCGTATCTCAGGCTTGCCACCGAAAGCATTGCTGAGCTCTCGGCTAGCTCCAACGATGAGCTGTCATCTGTACTCAAGCAGACCATCCAAGGTATACGCTGTCTAAACGTGTTAGTGCCTCCTTTTCTCTCCCTGAATAGCCCTGCTAACCCGAACAGTGAATGGGCACAAGTGACCTTTCAGTTTCCCTCTATATTAGAGCTTCGTGATATTGAAAATACCCACGACGAGGAAGACTCCCTTGATAATATGCGGTGGCATTTCTACCGGTTCGAAAAAGGCCAGTGCCAATCTTGGCCAAGTCTCCTTGCCACGACGAATCGAGAGAAGGTAAAGCTTGTCAGCATCATCAACGATGTCAGCATGATGATATGGAGCCCGCTATCCAATACCATAACGGCTCGCCACGTTTTGGAACAATATAGTAAGTTTGTTGCCTGGAGAGTGGCACTGCCATCTATCCTTGGGGACGCCGAGACAGGCACCCAGGGTCTCCCGCACGTCTTGTCCCTGTTGTAAGAACCAATCAACATCCTAGTAAAGATCAGCCCATATTGACATTTGAAGAATTCTTTATGATTATTCCATTGTCCAACTCTTGTGCCCGCTACTCGAGTTGGAAGGCTTCCCCTCCAGCCTGGTCGATGAAGTCGTATGGTCCCACGCACAACATGCTCTCCTCCTCCTCGAGCGCCATTACCGCTTGCACTACACGTGCCGCTATCAGCCGGCCCTCCAAATGTTCGTCGTCTTAAATATATGCCATCTTATCGCCCGCTTTTTCCCAGCAAAGCCCACCAACAATCCATCCATTAAAGATGGATCCGAGGCTGTAACGATTGGCATCGAGGTCCTCTATGAGTCAAATATCGGATTCCCAGCCGCTGGGGCGCTCCAGGAGCTACTGAGGCGGTCTGCCGCCGCCTGCTCTTTGAAACTGCCGCAGAGTCTTGACTATCTCCTGACGCCACAGGGAAATGTGCGTAGGGCGCACTCGTACAACGATTTCATCGACGTCTGCACTCGCCCAAGTTATCACCAACCATTACGAAGTGTGCGTGAGAAATTTGACGGTAACTTCGCCGAGGAATGGTATAATCAAAGTCCAGAATTCGGATTCCCACTGCCGCACCGAGGCCAGCAGAGTCTGAGGGAGCTGCAGAGCCAGCCGGATAGGAGTATCCCGTATTTGATGCAGATTAGAAATTTGCTGAACACGAATTGAAGAATGGCGATTTGAAGGCGTCTAGGTTAAGGAGGTCTTAACGTCGTCCATGCGTGGTTTTTCCGGGGTTTTCGTTAGAGTTTGGGTTAAGTATAAATCGACAACAGTTGCTCGAATGGAAGATGCCTGAAATGCAGCTTATAATCTTCATACATCTCTAACTTGTATAGCCGTCATCTTGTGTTGTCGCCGGAAATTCATCTTTTCGAGGTCATGGGGATGGATTGTTTCTTGAGTTTCGACGATGAGTAGCTCAATGAAATTGGAGCTCAATGGACTTGGAATAAATGTCAGATAGCGTCTTTGGATGTGATAGATTCCTAACCTCGCTTTCTCCAACGCCATCACAATACCTGCCTCTTCGCCGTCATTGTCGCCATCGATGTCATAGTCATTGCCGGTGCTCATCGTCGGTGCTGCTCATCGCCGTTGGTAGTCATCGTCGCCAGTGCTCACCCTCGTCGGTGTTTATCATCGTCCTTGTTCATCGCCGTCGGTACTCATTCTCATTGGTGCTCATCCTCGCTGGTGTCCATCTTCGGCCATGTCCATCCTCGTCTGTGTCCATCGTCGCCACCGTTCATCGCCGTCGTCGTTCATCATCGTCGGTGTTCATAGTCATTGTCGGTGATCACCATTAGTGTTCGCTATGAGCGTTCACCATGAGTGTTCATCGACAGTGTTCACCGTTGGTGTTCACCATGAGTGTTCATCCTCGGTGGCCATCGTCGTTAGTGTTCGTACGCGCCGTTGTTGATCCTCGCCTTCGATCAACGCGCCCGTTGTTCAACGTCGTCTTCATTGATCCTCGCCGGTGTTCAATCCAACGGTGTTCATCATCGCCGTTGCACATCGTCGTCTTTAACCATCATCGTCGTCGTTCATCGCCGTCGTTCATCGCCGTCGTTCATCGCCGTCGTTCATCGCTGTCGTTAATCGCTGTCGTCATCGTCGTCGCCCGACCGCTGAACCAAAAAGACTTTGCTCAGACTTCCCAGAGTGGCTCGCACGGTTGGTAATCCATCTAGTTGTCATCCACAGCTTGCCCATCTGTTGGCATAGTCATCATCTCGTACCATAGTGCTTGCTTTGTTCTGTATCGGTCGGTGGCGTTTTGACTTGGACTCTGAATAGATTGTGGCGACATGCAAACCTTTGCTCCTTTTATAAAACGCGACTGTTAGTGATGCATCATTTGATCATTACCGTTCAGTCATCTCCATCTCATGTACACAGAACAAGTTTACAGATGTCTCTCGATGGATCTGCTCTTGCTTGCCCTGGTCCACTCATACCCAACCTCGAGAGGCATCAGCCCATCTCAACAGGCAGGTACGAGACGCCACCGTTTCAATCCAACATTCATATGAGAACATTGCCATAGGCTATAGATGACAGTCACCTCATGACACCTACACGGTCGGAGTCAAATATCGATGAGAATACCCCTTTGTCTGAGCACCCGAGGTTCCTCCCGTAAGTTGTGCTCTTTAGACTGTATATGGACTAGCGTCGGGGCTTGGAGGGGGTGTGAGGTAGACGAGGAATGGGATTGTGAGACCCTATGGGAATCATACGATGGGAAACAAAACGTCTTAGTTAGGAGAAAATGAGTTTTCAAAATATAATCGCGATTTATGGAAATTTCTTCAATGGTGTGTAAATATCTCCGCAGTTTTATGATGCCTTCCTATGAACAAATAGTGATGGTTGTGAGAAAATGTCCTCCTCCCAATGCTTGATTTCATCTTGGCGTATCCTGGGAATCCAACTCAGCTCAGCTAAGCAATTATTTCATACCTTCCTATCTCTCCGCGATGGCTAGATCGACAGGTGTGTTAGATTTCTTCATCCCGAAAGCCACCTGACCCGTCATGGTAGCCCAATCTCACGATGTCGCCACCCACTCCCCTCCACATCATCAGCCTCATCCTCCCATCTAGCCACCACCTTCCATCCTACCTCCCTATCCATCCTACCCCTCCGTATATCTACCAACCTCACCATCCCCTCCCACTCCCACATATGGATTTAACATCCATTCTACCCATCAAAAGGAGTCTTTCTCCCTCAATGCCGACCAAAAACGCTATTATGCCCGATGCAAAAAAAAAGTAGAGATTCACAGAGCAGCCTTCCACACAGCAACCCAGCTATACCTCCGGGCATACAATTCATCTTCCTTCGTCTTGTTGCCTTTCACCTCCCACCTTTCATCTTACTATCCCTTCCCATTCCCATCTATCCGCTGAACCTAAATCTAGTCGCCTCCAACCTCCCCAGCCCATCGCGCGGAGCGACATATCTCCTGCGATAGGCGTTTGTGAAGTCCTGCAGCAGGCTCCTAACACCCCTTAATGCCTCGGGGCCTCCGTTGAGCTTCGCTCCAATACCATCAATCAGTCTCTTCGACTCCTCAGGGCTTACTGTCCCCTCCGGAAGCATCCTCACAGTCACCGCCACCCAACCCACTGCTGCCTCAGGCATCAGCTCAATAAGCTCCAGTAGTACGCCGCTACCATCAGCGAAACAGTCGCGTGGGAATGTAATCATCATGCCCGCCATCACCCGCTTCACGAGCTCCTCTCCGTGCGCGGCAAGGATGTTTTGCATGGCGGCCTGCACGGCTGGGGGGTTGGGCTGACCGGTCGAGATAGGTGGGTTCGGTCCCCCAAAGGCGATCACGTCGCGCAAGTAGTGCAGTGTCGCAGTAAGGGGTTCGCGCTGCTCCAGAGACAGAGCGCTGAGCGCCGCTTGCAGGATAGGGGTGAATAGCTCCGATGGGATGAGACGGTAGGGGTAGTAGAGGACGGTGTCGGTGAGAAGGCGGAAGAAGTCCTCGATGATATCCGGTAGGTCGCGAGGCTCGAGGCTTGACATCATACGCAGAGTGGTGCGCGACTGTGCTTCAAAGAAGGTGTAGATAGCGTCGGTGGTCGCGGGGCTGACGTGTTCACGGTCCTCGGCGAATTCACGAAGGATAGCGGCTGTAGTCCACAGGAAGCAGCCCTGCTTTGATTCAGAGAAGCCGAGGGCCAGCTTATCCGCCATAACTGGGAGAAGCGGCTCCATGGCGGTGCGGTAGGAGATGAACATGTTTCTCCAGCAGCGGCAGACGCGTTCGCAGATAGGTGCGCTCTTGATGAACGTCTGGACTATCTGTGCCAGCAATGGGAATATCTTCTGGCAATACTGAACTGCCGGATCAGGCTGGCCATGGTCAACACGAGGAACAACCCATTGGATGAATGGGTTAAGGAGTTGTACGGCATCTAAGTAATATTAGTGGTTGTAATAAAAAACGTGGGTTAGGATTCATACCAGCAACAGCAAGCTCGCCATCCTCATCTTTAGCTGCGTTGGCATTTCGCATAATCCGTTCCACAAGAGGGTCGCAGTATAACTCCAGCAATCCATATATGTCATTTGGTGGCTGGACTGCCACGACCGACGCAACACCCTCCGTTAGCTCTTCTTGACTGATTTGAGGTAAGGCGTCTAGCGTATGGTTGTAAAACTTCTGCAACTCGACAACTTGACCACTCAGCAAATGCTTGCAGTCAGTGCAGATGAACTTCATTGCCATCGCAGCAGCCCGAATGATCTCCTTCGAATCTGCATCGAATGACTTGACGATGTACTGGAACTGTGGCTCAAGGAATTCCGGGTGGTTGGATGTCCACTCAGTATACCTACCAAGGACCATGATAGCTGCGAAACGGAGCTTCTCGTGAGCTGGAATCTGAACCAGTATTGGCATGATCTGAGGTAAGATGATGTTTTCCTCCTTGTTAACCATCCTTCCCATCGCACGCATAGAGAATAGCGGAGCCTCAAGTGCTTGCCAGTGGGGAACGGAATCCGGGGTAGCCAAGCTTCCATAGTTCGTCATCCAAAGCTTCAAGCACTCAAGTACCTTTGTCAGGCACTCAGTGACTCCCATCACCTCACAGCAGTCCTTGAGGCAGTCGCCCATAACATGGCGGAACTCGCGGAATTTCTCCTCTTGCTCTCGATCGCCATCAAAGAGGTCAAGAGAGTTTGGGTCGTCAGGGGTAGGGAACTCCAGTTGCTTAATCAGTATATCAACCAACTTCGAGTAGACGTCCACGCATTGCATCCGAGCTTGAATATATTTCTCCAGGACAAGGTATTGCTTCAGCTCATACCAGAACCTAAACGTAAGGCCGATGGCGTCCTTCTCTGTGTCTCTTGCGGCGCATTCGAGGATTGATTCCACAAGGATACGGAAATGCTCTGGCTGCCTGGCTATCAGAAGACACCAAGCTTCTCCAGCCTCTGCAAAGAGGCGTGTGACTCCCTTGAATACCTCAGCATCCTCGGCTTCTGCAGCAGCAGCAATGCGAGGTCGCAGTAGGATAACCTTGGGCAGGAGTACTTCAATGGCCTGCAAATACTCGTCCACGTCGCTTGTTTCCTTGAAAATGGTGCAAAGACATTCAACGGCGGAGTCGAACGAATCTTCCGTGCTCAGTGCGCCGAATATGCTGTTCAGGAGGGGGGAATTTACCACATCGGTGACTGGGATCTCTCGTAACCAGGAGCTGATACACTCGAGGAGATGTGGGTTAGTAGATGCCTCAGCTACATACCATCAGTCAGTTTGGACACAAGACAAATATTGAGTGAACCTTACCTGAGGACTGCGAGTAATCGATGAGAAGCTGTAAAACCACGGTCGCGTTGTTTCCCAATAGCTCCTGCGTTCTCTGGCTGAGTTCTTCTTCCTAGTTGATGCGTTAGACTCTGACTCTGGTATTGTCCCGCAAATGTAGTGTCGGCGCAGACGCCATCAGGCTAGTTGATTTCGTTCCACATACAGACAAGGTGATTTTCCGTCCTTCGGTAACTTCCTCCGGCAGGACTCTGAGAAATTCGAGCATGCACGCATGGCTTGCCGCATCGGTTCCAAGCGTCGACACCACCATCGCAACCACATCCTTCCACTCAGTCATTTGTATGGCGAGAATGGCCAGGCAAACGCATAGCTGTGTTCGAATCGGCCGGGGACCCGGCGCATACTGCTTTAGGAATGCCAGCAGCTGTGTTCGAAGGTCGGAGAGCGCAGCGCGGGGTATTTGTGAGACGTCGTAAGTTATCTATGATGTCAGGACCAACCTTCAGTTCGATAATAATTCGGGGCATACCTTTCCCTTCAAGGTCGTAGCAGCAAATACTTTCGCCTCAGGAGTCGCATCCGATTGAAGGATTCCTATTGCGACCGTCCAGGCCTCGACCTACGTAGGGTTGTTAGCTGGGGCCATGGCGGGGCAGTGCGGCGTGAACATCGCCGAGAAACGAACCGATTTCTGAAACTTCTCGAGAAACTCGTAAGCCTCCTTCTTCTGTTCCCTCGTCCCATCACGCATAGAGTTGACGGCGCTCAGGACCGGCGCAAAGGCCTGTTCCGCATTGCTGTTTGCCGTCGCCATAGGTGATGACTGCGGGGCAATATCGGGAGTTTCGCACGTCAGATAGCTGTTAGATCGGAGACTTTCGCATAAGACAGCTGACCAGTTGTACGTATTTGTGGTGTCTACGTTGTTCCGGCGTTAAATGAAGGTGTTGAAGTGAGTGTTAAGGGGGTGCAGAGCTTCAACGTTGTTGTTGGTCGCAAGGCATAGTTTATCATGAAAGTAAACCGACCGAATCGCCGCGCCAAATTTATCTTAGCGCGGCAAGCAAGTATCGCTTGCATTTATCCCCGCTTCATGGTCCCTTTGATCATGACCCTTCCTAAAATCGCTCATGGAACAGTAGATAATATAATTTTCATTATTTATTGCCATTTAATATTATATCACAGGCAGGTTCGCAATGTCTCTAGAGCCTTCGTTGCATCCTGCGTCTACTTTATTTGTTTCAAATATTGATAATATAACCTATATTTAAAAAGCTTCACAATTTAACAATTACAATAAGCATTTACTTGACTTATAATATGAAATGGCAGTGAAGACAGTAGATAGATTCAAAGAGAGGGTAATTTAAGCTACAGCTGCTCATAGTCCTTGCCTCAAATTCGTACTGAACTAATAATTGCTTAATTGTGATTTTACATTTAACAAAGCCCTGGCTTTGCTTCTGCTCTTTTCTATATACACCCCAGATAGTCGAGCGAGAACCCACTGGGCTAGTCTTAAGCTTACATTGTTACATCCTTTCATCTCCATCTCACCCCAAAGAGCTTCGTCTTGCCCTTGCCCACAGCGTTGGCTGTTCCACCCTCCAGGTAGATAGTCGGGTGCCCCTTCACGTCCAGCTTCAGATATCTGTATTCAAACTCCGAGTCTGGTGAGGGGTGCTTGGTCACATGCATGCTAACAACTCCCTTATTCAATGGTCCTTCGACATTGAAGTGCATGATAATATGATCCGTCCCGGTCTTGTCTTTCTGATGACTCGAGCTAATAACAGTCAGTATTATCCACCTAGGTTGAAATTTGGACAGCTTACGCAATCGGCCTTGCAACTGCCCATTTATTATTTGTCTGTTCGCCGTATGCTGTGATCTTCTTCGGGTCACCCAGTAACTCCTGCACCTGGGCGTCGTCCTTGACCCTGTCCACCGCGCGGTTGAACCAGTTCGTCTTGCTATCTAGCGCAAACACTTCCGTATACAGAAAATATCCTACACCTCCCTATATTTCATTAGCATTTTGTCAAAGCTAGCAAGGTGGGGGGGACTTACTGTCAAGATGGCTCCCACGATCATAAACCCAAAATTGAACGACTGCTGTGTCGTCCTCGCAACCTTCTCGGCCGGGGACAACATGCCCCAAGGGACTCTCCCATTGTCGTTAAACGGAGTCACTGTCTTCCTCTTGGGCTGCGGTTGTGCACTCGATGCTCCCAGTCCAGTCTGCGTCGCATACAGCCGTGCAGTGACGAGGGGTCTGATGCTCGCTGGGAGGTGCGCCAGCGTGGGCGATCTTGCGGCCGATAACATCTCCACGTATTTATTCTTCGATTTTTAGTTGTTTACTTCCAAAGTTCGTCAAGTCATGGCGTTGAGGTTGGTGAGCCGTTGTAATGTTCGCGGTTGCCATGCGGCTGTGACCTTCAAGATATTTCCACCGCCTCGTTGGACCGTGCACGACCCTTCACAAGGCGGGAACCGAGTGAACTGTCCCCAATCGACTTCGTCTATTTTCAGACATTCAATAGCTTTAATAGCTAGCTAATTACTGAAAACTTAAGCTCAAGGGATTAATTCTAGCAGCTTTTATTACGGGTATAATCTATGAGCCGTGATAATTCCCTCTTCGGACTTATAGGTTGCAATAGCACGGGTGCCGCCCAAAAGCCTGAGGAGGGGCTGAAGAGGGGCTATCTGTATCTGAGGATTAATACTAGCAATTGAAGCTCTTAAGATTTGTCTCTTTTGGTCTATTTCTGAGTAACTGATATAACAATTGTAACATCTAGTAATTAAAAGTCTTTATTTCCATTACAGTTGCTGTAATCACCCTGGTCATATTGGGGACCGTTCACTCGGATACATAAAGCGGCGGCCTGATCTGACCCCACCGCCCGATCCGATTTCAGGGCAGGTGTCAATAACTTTGGCCATTAAACGACCCGGCGGCGGCGACGACCACAACGACGCCACATCGCTCAACTTATCTCATAACACTACAACTTCCCATCTCTCCCGGGCAAGATGAGCGCCTTAGCCTCCAAGACTCAATCGCTCAAGATTTTTGAGAAATTGAAGACGAAGCAAGCGAACAGGGTGAGTTCTCCTCCCCAATGCTCCACATGCGAATTTGTAACTGACCTGACCATTACAGATATGCTTCGACTGCGGCCAGAATAACCCGACGTGGACTTCAGTCCCGTTGGGCATCTATCTCTGCCTCGACTGCTCCTCCAACCACCGTAACCTCGGTGTCCACATCTCGTTCGTGCGATCCACGAACCTTGACCGTATGTTCCCCGCCGCCCCCTTTATTGAGTTAACAGCGGCTCACACGACAAACAGAATGGCAATGGGACCAACTCCGAATCATGAAAGTGGGCGGTAACGAGTCGGCAACGAAGTTCTTCCAGACCAACGGCGGAACCGCTGCGCTCAACAGCAAGGACCCAAAGACAAAGTACACCTCCAACGCCGCCACCAAATACAAGGAGGAGCTCAAGAAGAGAGCCGCAAAGGATGCTATAGAGTACGTCCCATCAGCTTCATATCCGCCATACCATACCAATCAAAACTAACACACCCGCGCAGATACCCCACGGAAGTCGTAATCACCGACGTCATGGGCGGTGGCCCATCCGACGGCTCCTCCACCCCCGCCGGCGAACCCGACGACGACTTCTTCTCCTCCTGGGACAAGCCAGCCATCAAGCGCCCCACCCCCCCAACCTCGCGCACCGCCACCCCCCCCGTAGTAGGCCGCACGCCCTCTCCCTTCCTCACCGCCGACGGCGCTCCCCCCGCGCGCTCGCCCTCCCCGCTCGCCAGCTCCGACGCCCCCGCCCCCGCCAGCCGCGCCGTCCATTCGTCAGCACTGCGCAAGTCCTCGGCTGCCAGCGGCGCCCCGCGCAGGGCGAACGTGCTTGGTGGCAAGAAGCCGTCGAAGCTGGGCGCGAAGAAGCTCGGTGGTGGCGATGTGATTGATTTTGATGCTGCGGAGAGGAAGGCGAAGGAGGAGGCGGAGAGGATTGAGAAGTTGGGGTATGATCCTGAGGCGGAGGATGCGGCGAAGAAGACGGCGGTGAAGGCGGAGTCCAAGGTTGTGAGCCCGTCGCCTGTTAGCCCTGGGCGTGGCACATATGGTAACCCGACGCCGAGGGAGCGTTCTGGTAGTGATGCTGAGAAGTTGGGTATGGGAATGGCTCGTCTTGGGTTTGGACAGATTGGCGGTGGCCCGAAGCCTGCTGCAGCTGGCAAGAAGATGGGTGGTTTCGGCTCAGTTGGTCCTATCAAGGCCAAGGAAGAAGGTATGCACCCCCCTTTCCTGTGATCTATAACATCCCCGCTAACTCCTCCCCCTAGACGACAGCGAGCGCTACGCGCGCCAAAAGTTCGGCGCCCAGAAGGGCATCTCCTCCGACGAGTTCTTCGGCAAAGGCACCTTCGACCCCGCCGCACAGTCCGAGGCCAAGTCGCGGCTCCAAGGCTTCGAGGGCGCCAGCTCCATCTCCTCGAACGCTTATTTCGGACGCGAGGAGGATGATGGGGGAGAAGAGGACTATGGCGATCTCGAGAGCGCGGCGAAGGACTTTGTGAGGAAGTTTGGGGTCACGGCGGGAGATGATCTGGAGAACTTGACGCAGGTGCTTGGGGAGGGGGCGACGAAGCTTGGGGGGGCGGTGAGGGCGTATTTGAATAGTTAGGGGGAGTGATATGTGGAAAAAGGGGGGGGGGGTTGTAGAATGTTTGTGCTGGGGGGGAGGGGTGATGATTGATGGATGGATGGTAGAATGTCACGTACGTCTTCGTAGTAAATGCATTGATCATGATTATAGAACTCGTGTTGCCCCAAAATCTGATAGGGAGACTTCGCATGATAGTCACTTGGAGACCACCACCAGCTTGCAAATAATATTGCCGTCACACTTGCCTCCCGTAGGAAGATATTCTCTTATAAGATTACTCAACATGATCCAGCTACTCTGGACGATGTCTTCAACACTGATAAAAGGCAGTCGCACTCAGCCAAATTGCGAAAATATATGTGCTCACAACCGGGTATATACCTGATGCAAAGGGTGTGGCAATGGTGCGGGCCCTTGTTGGCAGATCGTTAATTCCTCCTCAAGCATGCGGACTAAGTCCCCCTCACGCAAACTCGGTGCTTCTCACCGTCATCACTTCTTTCCGCCAGTGATTATCACCGTCTTGCTTCTCACCGTCCTGCTTCTCACCGTCGCCCCTTCTCACCGTCGCCCCTTCTCACCGTCGCCCCTTCTCACCGTCGCCCCTTCTCACAGCAGGGATTCTCACAACCAGAACTTCGCAGCATGTTGAATCTTGAGTTATCAACCACCCCTCATCTCTCTTAGACATCGATGCTCTCCGGGCGACTGGGTTCGACCGAAGACAGTGTGTTTTACCTTTGCCGACTCTTCGTGCTCTTTGACGCTGGCTTTAACAAAATCACCGCCCCCATCTCTTCAAGCTCCCCCTCCCCCCCCAAAGCCCCTTCCCGAGTCCAAAAAGTCCCACCACTAAATCCAAAGCATCACCAGTCTTATTTAGCTGACTACCTTATAATACCCCCGCTACGCAAGAATCCAATAAGAGAACTACACATCCCACTCCCCCATCCCCCACCAGCACCTTCCAACCCCATCCCCATCACACTTATCTCCCACAGTCAGTATCATTCCAAAAAACCTACTTAAGGAGGGCAGGGCCATCGATGCAGTGCCCAACACGCAAGGTCTTCCGCACGATAGCTGGATGGTGGCTCGGCGTGAAGGGTGCAGAGACGTTGCAAAAGAACAGAACACAGCTGGCGAGGTGGGTTCTCATGGACTAGATATGTATCAAGGGTGTGGCGCAGATGCCGGCGAGGAAGTCGATGATAAAATCAGCTCCAGCGAGGATGACGGCGCGGTACTTCATCCGGCCCGCCTGACCGTACGGAGTCTGGAGAAGACCAGAGACCAAGTCGAGATCGTCCACGAAAGCATAATAGACACGAGACGTCGGTTGCTTCTCGATGGAGCGGTGAGAAACGAAGAGCGGTGACGAGAATATCTCGACAGCAGGTAGGAAATGGGTAGGTGACAGCAGTAGTACCTCGTATCCTTCACGCCGTCATATCCATCTCGCTGTCACCATAAGCACCTCCCACCTTCGTAACCATAACTACGAAACCCTCCCATCCAGTACACCCCTGCATGCGCATCCTGTTGAGCAAGACACAAACTGTGCGAGTCTTACCATTGGCTTGTTCTGTAGTTGGGTTTGTGACTCTGATTCGATTCGACATTGTTTCGATGGGCAGCAACTTATAATGAAAAGGGGGCTTCGGTCCGAGGATACGCGCGTTCGAGTAACGATACGGGATCCGATGGGGTTTCTCAATATCCCGTGGTAAAAGGAGTTAAGTCTGGCTTCAAAACGATGTAATATAATATTTTCTCATTGCTATCTGATACTCAACCCCCGTTCTCATTACACCCCTTTCCTCCCCACCCCCCTCCCCCCCCCTTCCCCATCCACCCACAACCTCAGCCACCCCACCAAAGAACGCAACCCCGCGTCCAAAAAATATGTATATTCCCTTAAACGTTGGTATCCCCACGCGCCCCATGCACATCCCTTCAACCCAAGAAACAGAGACAGAAACAGAAATGAAAAAATATAGTTTATCGATCCCCTATTAACCCAGCACATAATAGTGCGTTTACCCCCCCCGCCACCCCCTTTTTCAACTTTCCATGCACCACGTATTTGCACTCCATTACCTCCACCACCCCTCCCCCCTTTCCCACGGGTCTAAACCCCCCACCCAAGAATACGAAGACGAAGTTTCCCACCTAAGCATGCACCAACTGCTGCACATGCGGATACACCCCCACCATCCTATCATACAAATCCGGGTACTCATTCTGCAACACCGCCGGATCAAACGCCATCGCCACAAACAGCGTCGCCACCCCACTCTTAATCGGCACCAAGAACACATTACAGATCTGCAACCCAACCAGGAACGAGTACGCCATAATAACAGCATAGTAGTTCGTATCCACCACAACATTGCCGTAGCGGAGATACAAGTACGACATCAACACGCACACGTACCCCACGAACACCGAGCCCATGGACAGGACGGGGTTGATGAGGCATTCGTTGACGAGGGCGTCGATACCGCGGTCCTTCATCATGTGCCACGCCGATTTGGCGGCGGGGATATACGCTTTGCCGTACAAGGCGATGTAGCTAAATGCGTACTCGTTGAAGAACTGGATGAGCCATTCCAGGAGACTAATCAGGCACCCGAGGACACAGAACATGATCTGCCCAACCATGTTACCCTGCGCAGCGGAATTCTGCTTAGCGACATTGCACGCCTGGCGCAGTAGCTGGATGATCGCCACGATCAAGCTACCGAAGCTGATGGATCCGAAACTGTAGGTGACAGAGCGCTTGAACGCGCCGCGAGTGGCGCCCTTGGGGAATCCAGACGGCTTCTGGGAGCAGAAGTACCAGGATCCGTAGACGCCTGAGATGGTGACGTGGATGATATTCTTCAGGACCTCCGTGATCCAGTACCCGGCGAAAGTGATGAAGACGATGAGTCCAATGACCTTGGCAGTCGAGCAGCCGCCGCTGGCGCTGCACGCGGCGTTGCCGGGGTTGTAGCGCGCGTACACGGCTACGAGGGTGACGGAGAACCAGGCGCCGAAGGCGGTGGCGATGAGGCCGCCGAGGAGGGAGACGACGAAGACGTGGCCGTAGTTTTTGGCGACGTCGATGACGGTCTGGAGCATTAGGACTGAGAAGGGGATGCGCGGGATCCAGGAGATGAAGCAGATGATGTAGAAGACGGTGAACACCAAGAAGACGATGCCGGCGGCGTATTCTTTGGCCCAGAGGTAGAAACCGGCGGTTGCTATGCCGAAGACGATTTGGAGGATCCCGGTGATCCAGATGATTTGCTTGGTGAAGGCGCGGATGCACCAGAAGTAGGCGAAGGAGATTACGAAGGCGACGGCGAGGACGTAGGCGCTGGGGGGGGTGTTAGTTTGCGCGCGCGCATATGAATTTGAGGGGCGGGGAGAGCTTACAATAGGACGATGGTGAGCCTGTTAAGGCCGAAGGTGTTGTTCGTGGAGCTCCCGTGGGTGGTTGTCTGGTATCCGTTGAGAGACAAGCCAGAGACGACGACGAAGCCGGCGCATGTCGCGAGGAAGAGTATGGCGGCCCAGAGATCGTTCCACTTTGGCTTCGTGACCTTGAAGGCCTCGTGGAACTCCTGCTTCTCGTTGGGGTTTGCCGGCGCGTTGTATGGCGGCGCCTGGTCGTTGCCGGCGTTCTGGTTGTAGTCCGTCTGCTGGTAGTTCTGCTGTTGGTACGGCTGCTGTTGCTGCTGCTGCTGCTGGTAAGGCTGCTGCTGGTAATTCTGCTGCTGGTAGGGCTGCTGCTGCTGGTAGTTCTGTTGTTGTCCTCCATCGGGCGCGCCGCGAAAGAACTCGTCGGCGGCACCGCCGTGAGCTTGCTGCTGTGCCATTGCGATCGGCCGAGATGGTCAATCAGTTGGGAGCTGAATTATATGCGATACCGATGATATATCGATATTCGATAAACTGACGCTGGAGCGAATACCCTGACCCTGGGGTAAACTGCTGGTGGTGGTGGTTTGGGGAGGGGAGGGCAGGGGATTGAACGCGCGACGAGGCAGGGTTTGGCGCGGGAGATATGAGAAATTGGACCACTGGGCGCCAACTTTTTCTAGCTCTCTAGCTCTCTGGTTCTCTTTTGACTAGTGTCTGGATGCCCCTATGCGGAATTTGAATTTCCCTGTTTGGTAAACAAGGAATTGCAGTCGCCACTGGCTAGCGGCGAAGCTATCAGAAGCGGTACTTGGCGGACAGGAACCAGACCCAATTATCGGGACCCTCTTGAGCAGTTTGGTAGGGATGGGTCGAAGAGTACTGTAATTTGTATAAATGCGATTATCGTAGGTAGATGTATGAGATGTTGTTTATTATTGAAGCATAAGCATAGAGAGAGTGAATAGCCCTAAATAGGTAATAAAGTAATCGTACCAAGATATGGTCGCATCTGTGTCTACTACCTCTCTTCGTCTCTTCCTCTTCCTCTTCCTCTTTTCAACAGGGGGGGAAGCTTTAAAGTATGACAGGTGCCAAGACTAGTCTCGGCATTCGCTTATTGTGGAGTACTGTAGAGCAAACGCACTGGCACTCTCTGGCACTCTCTGTTGTCAGTGGTGTGTCAGTTCCGACTCGCTAATCTCGTGATCGACAGATGTGCGCCCGCATCTGTTACTGTAATGGGTTACTGCCGCTTACTGGACTACTCTACGGCGACCCAGACCAGCTGAACGTGCTTAACGCTCTCCACTCCGAAAAGCCACCAACAAAGCTATCCACAAGCTACAGTAAAGTACCAATCCCCATATCCATATCCCCATATCTATCCCCCGTCCATACCATATCCATACCATATCCATACCATACCCCTCCCAGCCGTCCTTTCCGGTTTGGATAGAATGCATGTGATTTCCCCATCCGAAAGTGGACGAGGGGGTGGAGGAGGAAATGGGATATATCTGAGCCTCATTACAAGTCTTCGTATAACCTTATAGTAACGGCATTGGCTATAACGTTAACCTTATTATGGTTGGCAAATTGAGGTCAGCCATGCTGACACTGGTGTGGTTGGGAATACGAGTCACGTGATTTAAATACTTCGGTCATGTGACTTCTATTTGAGATGGACGATATTCTCACTTCCTACACACTATTACTGTATGTATAACACTGTAATCATGTCGTCTACCTCTAGGCGACACGGCTATAGCGGTATCACTCTTCCTCTCATCTTTCTCGTTTTACTATTGCACAGCCTATGTCGAAGATATGGTGAAAGTCGCGATTGGACTGCATCTCCACAATACCGAGTATCACCCAGAGATTATACAATATACGCCGTACGCATCCATATTACCACCCCATATACACCTGCATCCTCTATATTCGCGATGTGCACTCCTCCTCCCCCATTCGACTCTCGAGTCCAAGCGGCACCAGCGGCACCGGCGGAATATATCCCCACGAACCCCGGATTAACTCGTATCAACTGTCCTTGACCCCTGACGACGACCTCCAAAACCCATCCTCCGTCCTCTTAATACGGCAATCCCCCTCTCTGCCGGGTTGGGTTTCAGATATATGTTCACGGTTGGGGGTAAATTGCAACTGGCTATAAAAGACTATAGAATGATGTCTATCAATATGGCAATTGCAGGTATAATGCGGTAGGTGAGGGGGGTGTTAATCTATTTTGTCCGAGTGTGCTTATATATATGGCCTCTTCATCGTGTTCTTTTGCTTTCTTCGATTCTTCTTCTTTATCCCTTGGCACTCTCTTCCTAGTTTCTCATCTCAAGAGGCGCATTTCAAATAAGCTTATTCCCACGATGCTTGGCAAAACCCTCACCGCTGTGGCGCTCCTTGCCGGAAACGCAGCAGCCAAGATCTTTTACGCCGGCGTCGCAGAGAGCGGCGGCGAGTTCGGCGTCTACAGTAAACCTTCCCCATTACTCCAGTAGAGTCTCCAGCTGCGAACACCTAGCTGACATCCACAAGGCCCCACGGCGGAAGTTGGCTTCGGCCTCCCCGGCACCTTCGGCGTGGACTACAAGTTCATCGACGAAGCCGGCATAGACATCTACGTCGACCAGAACAAAGTCAACCTCTTCCGCGTTGCCTTCCTTCTCGAGCGTCTCTGCCCCGTCGAGACTGGCCTTGGGGCTACTTTCAGCGAGACTGTGCGTTCCCCCCCTCTCTAATCACCAAACCATATGCGCATCACTCACCACCCCCGTAGCACTTCTCCGAGATCGAAGACGCGGTGAACTACATCACCCTCACCAAGGGCGCGTACTGCATTCTTGATCCGCATAATTATATGCGTTACAATGACCCGTCGCAGCAGCCTATGACCGGAAGCATCATCGGTGATACGTCTGATCCCACTGCTGCTACCACCGAGCAGTTTGGTGCATTCTGGGGCGAGCTTGCGAGGAGATTTGTGGATAATGAGAAGGTTATCTTTGGGCTTATGAACGAGGTATTATATCCCTACCCTAACTCTCTCTCCTTATTCTGTGGCAGGCTTACTAACACTCCCCCAAAGCCCCATGACATGGACACCAACCTCGTCCTCGCCAACGACCAAGCCGCCGTCGACGCCATCCGCGCCACCGGCGCCCTTCAACTGTACGTCTTCCACCTACCCCCGCCCCCTCCCCCCATTCCAACCCCCTCACTAACACCCCCCCAGCATCATCGCCCCCGGCAACGGCTGGACCGGCGGCCACTCCTGGACCACCCCCTACACCGGCAACTCCCCCGCCTCCTCCTCAATAATGCACCACCTCACCGACCCAGCCTCCAACCTCGCCTTCGACATCCACGAGTACCTCGACACCGACTTCTCCGGCACGCACAGCAGCTGCTCGAACCTCGCCTCCACCTCTCTCGCCCCCCTAACCGCCTGGCTCAAAGAACATAGCTTTAAAGCCATGATTACTGAGTTCGGCGCGTCTAACGGGACGCAGTGCGCCTCTTATGTTTCGGATTTACTGGGGTATATGAAGGATAATGAGGAGTATATTGGGTGGACTGCTTGGGCTGCTGGACCGTTCTGGGGACCCAATAGCCCCTGCTGCACCGATTCGGCGCAATACGGAAGCTTTGAGCCTGGGAGTTTAGCGGCGGATGGGAGCCCGGGACTTTATGAGACGGTTTGGGTGAAGGAGATGCAGTCGTTTGTGCCGGGGGATTTGGTGTGGAGTGGGATTTCGAGCGTTCATGGGGGGGCGGGGAATGGGACAGGGAATGGGACGAGTGGGGGGGGGGGGGGGGGGGGGGAGGAGGAGTGTGAGGACGGGGGTGGTGAGGTTGTGAGGGGTGTGATGTATGAGGGAGGGGGGGTGTATATACGATATAGTACATACATGTTTATATTCTGATTCTAGATAAATATTACAATGACCTTACTATAAAGAAGCAACGCGTCGATCGCTTGTTTGATGTGGTCGATGAAAATCGAAATGAGGTCACTGCCATACTGGAAGGATCTGCCACGCAAAAATAGGAGTTGGATGGGGCTGTCGATGAGGCATTGGCGTGCGGAGGCAGGATCTCGTAGTCGGCGGCGTATTGCTGTCGTTGCGTTATACTTGCTGTTGGATTGGTGTTGTCACCGGTTTGATGTTGCTGTCGGTTTGGAATTGTTGTTGCTGGGGTGTGCTATGCCGCGATGGGTATCCTCTGTACTCGTAGAGAAAGTTGAGAGGGATTCTGCCGTGGCAGTGCCGTTAACGGTGGTTGTGATCCCAAGCGTACTCTCCATGGCTGTGCTGAACTGTGCTTCCATCGCTATAATGCTTCTGTTGGGTTGTAATTATCGTTGCTGGAGACATTCACCTCGTTGTTCTCTGAGCTTGACGCTTGACGGCAGGAGAATGTTATTGAATCTGGTGGCCAGCGTAGCACAAAATAAATATATGGAATAGTTCATACATGTATATTCTGATCCTGGATAAATATTTCACTGGTTTTGCCATAGAGAAGCAAGACGTCAATCATGTTTCCCATGCAATCCATGACAGCTGTAATCGGATCTTTGGAGACATTAAACATGTCATGAGGGAACAGGACGTGCAGCAACACCATGGGGGACCGCAGCGGCACCACGGAAGATCTCCCCCCCGCTTCTCTCATTACTGGTTGGATGGGGCAGTCTTCTCGCGACCGTCTGTTGCGGAAGAGGCTGATGGTGGAGCGTCTGCTGCTGAGGCCCTTGCCGAGGAGGAGACTGCCGATAGGTCATTCTCACTGTCATGTTGGTGCTGTCACCGCTTTGATATTGCTGTCGATTTAGAATTCTCGTTCTCGGGGGAAAGGGGTGCTATCACAGATGAGCCTGGATGGGCAAGATCATATCCGCTGTTGTGTGTAAAAATAGCCTCTCAAACACAGGCACGATGACTCCTTGGTAGTTCGAAGTTTTTGCACCCTAATGAAAAGCTCTTGAAGTGTACGCCAGGTATGCAGTTTAAATAGAAGTATGGCCTGGTGTTTTGTGCGGGGCGCGGGTGCCCCTGAGGAGCATCACTTACTCATGAACGCATGACCCTTCATCTGGTGTTGTTCACGTGGATGAGGGAATGCTATTTGGTATTACGGTGACTGATATTATAATACAGAATAGATAAATTTTGGTTTTGATAAATATTACTCTCATTTTGGCATACTCCAACGCAGAACGCCGTCTATGATACCTGCGAACTCGCCCCCCTGACTTCAACTTCTCGCCGCGATGCAGGCTTGCCCGTTGGGAAAGCCAGTCCCCCGAATATATGAGCACAGAGCCTCCCAAAGTATTATATTCACACGTGTAGAAACCAAGATATTTGAGAATCGCGCCACTCTATCAGCCGATGGGTGTCGTTAAATAGAGCCAATATTCCAGATGATTTCGAGTATGACAAGGACGAAGTCTGTATCAGATGTGCTAAAATTATGGCGCCGTGCGATCGATATCTTACTTGAAGAACATGATTAACGACTTGCTTCCAGGAGACCAAGCTATTATGGAGGCACACTGGAACAAATAGGAATCGGACGCTCGAGAACAGAAGGAACAGTCTACACCCATTGCGCTGTGAGAGAAGTCTGGGTGTTGTTGGGGTGGGGAGGATGGATCTCGTTGTGCGGGCGTGTTGCTGTCGTTTGTTATTCTTGCTGTCGGGTGGGTGTTGTCACCGGGTTTGATGTTGTTCTGAGCAACAGCGTCGATGTCGTTGCGAGCAGCGCATATCTACCCTTCTGGAGTTCAGATAGGTATATTCTTCTTCGTGATGAAAGGGAAAACGAAGCATCAATATGCCGGACGCCTAATGCTGGTGTTGGTTCGACATGCTCATTTCTGGCTGATACACCTCAACGTTGGTGAATGTTGGCTGATGATAAGCCGGGTGTTGTATCGTCTTACGTTCGTCTAATATTCATACCAGGTAAGATCGGATTTCGCCCTGTCGGTCTCTTTAATAGATATTTGCCCATCGAATCTAGGAAAGTTGCATATCTACAGTTCGTCACAAGTACAAAACTGATGGCACATATTATATCTACTTTCGTAAACTTAAACTTCATATGGCACCCCACCTACGAGTCTCAAAGGACTGCAAGCTTCAACCTCCCCCCTCCCCTTTTTCCAACCCCATCTAATCAAGAACCCCCTTCTTATCCATCCACGTCGGCTGTATACTCTCACAAACCCCCCTATAATCCTCAAACAACCCCCCACCCCCCTCCACCCCCTCCGTCGTCCAAAACATCGTCCACCCACTCCCCGGCAGTCTCCACGTCCCGCGACTCCTCTCAAAATACCACTTATTCACCGGATTACTCGACCGACTGCGCCAGCACAGGCCTTCGGGGAAACAATCCCTAACCATCGCTTTGAACACTACGTCCGCAACCCCGCCACTGCCCTGGCTCCGCTTTAGCACCGCGAGCTTGTCGAGGTACGGAACCCAGCGCCCTTCGGCTTCGGGGCTGTTGGGGTCGATGCCGGGGGGGAGCTCCCATGTTAGGAGAGCGCCGCCTTCGTATTCTCCGGCGATGATTACGCCTGCGATGCGCCGGTCCACGCGCTCGAGGTAGGCGGGAACGTCGAGTTGCCGGTCGAAGGAGTCGTTGATTAAGTGCACGAGGCGGGGGAGGTCGATGCGTGCGTCCCTTAGGCTAAGGCCGGGGTTGTTCGGGCTAGGAGGACGCCAGGGGTGTGTTTGCGGATCGGGAAAGATGGTGACGGGCATACCACGCTTAGCGAAGGTGGTGTGACAAGCTGTTGCTGGTGTCGGGGTAGAGGAGGAGGTTGGGTTCGTAGGGCCGAGGCGGCTGGGAGGGAGGGATGAGGAGAATACGGGCTTGTCGGTGAGGAGGTTATGGATTAGCGGATTGCGGTGGGAGCGGGTGCCGACGCCTGTTGTGAGGGTTGGGGAGGAGGAGCGGTTCCCGGAGTTGGCGGCTTCGGTTGGGGTTGTGAGGAGGGCAGAGGAGGTGGGGGGGAGGATGGAGAGGACTTTGCGGACTAGTTCGAGGTTGTTCAGATGGATGGTACTGGCGCTCGAGAGGCCTTGGGAGAGGTCTGAAGTGGCGAGGGCTTCGGGTGAAGGTGTTGGTGCGCCGAATTCGGTTTCGACGAATTGGGAAAAGGGATTGCTTTTTCCTAAGTCTGTAACTTGGGAAGATTTAGATGTGTCGGAGTTTTGTGTGCTTTGTAGTCCGTGGGCGCTTAGAAGGTCCTTCTTCACCACTTCATACTCTTGCTCCATGTTGAGGAAAACATGGTAGCCATTTGGTCGCTGGCTGCTAGGAATCCCACCCAGAGGGTCGATGATAATGAGACGATCCAATAGCACTTGACTTCGTAAGGATCTTATCTTCTCTGCTGTATCGTTTGGGTCTTCATCCGGGGCGGGAAGCCCATTAAACCCGAAGCCAGCGAATTCGCGGGTGAGGGCAAGCACCACATCATCGGCCTTGACCGGAACTGCCTGCTGGGATACATCTGTGTATCCTATGCATGCAACGACTGGTATAATACCCCTTAATAGAGGGGTCATAAGAAGCTTCCTGTAACGAATATGAGTCCGCCCCCCAAAATCCGATAGAGGTTGGTGTGGTAGGTCCTTTTCGAGGACACCAATAATATTATCTTCCTTTCGTGCTCCTGGCACTGATTGTGCATCAATCGCATCCACAATCCTGTCAACTTGTGTCATCACGAGGGCCTTCCAGTTGGGATCAGTCCTGCCATTATCGCCATTGGAAGGTACGCCGCAGTCCACAACAACAGTACTGATCATGCCGAGCTTAGCCAGTTGCGATAAAATTCTGGCAACTCCATGGAGATTTCCATCACTCATCTCTTGAGGTGCTCTGATCTTGACCAATGCAACATGTTGTGGGCCATTTTGTAGTCGAGATGTAAAGTCGGTGTAGGGTTCTTGCACGAATCGTGGGCTATTTTCGACCGCCCGAGATCCGTAAAAGCTTCCCAGGTTCACTCCTCCATGGCTTCGTGGTGACCCAGCCAATTTCTTCGTTGTCCGCGACGAAGATGGTTCCGCCTTTTGTGAAGATTCTTTCGGAGGAGCGAAGTGTTTGACGTAAGCTCGAGTGTCGCGCTTCGTCGTCGTCGACCCGAGAATGGACAAGAAAAAGTCCTAGAATAAAGTCAGATTTAATAAATATAAGGAATACGCTTGGTTTATTACCCTATTTGCGAATTTATCATGCTTTGCTCCATTCCCTTTGGGTTTCACGTCGGTGTTGTCCACCTTCTGGGAACCGTCTTCATTCTTTTGAAGGCGGCATGATGTGGATAGACATTGGATGCCTTTACTCTCTCGAGACGCCTCTTTAGCTGCTTTCAAGCTACAGGAGTGCTTTCAAAGTTAGAATCATTCATCGAAGCTCAGTGTAACTTTGTCTGACTCACCTGTAGACCAGCAGCAAGCCTGCTACTGTTGAACGCCAGGCTCTGTCCTTTCATAATGTGTGCCCCAAGAAGGCCAAATTAAATATTATCACGAACGAAGCATTGTAAAGTAAACACAAGAACGAGAGCGGTGTATAAGCACAAGAGAGTCAATTGTGCCGAGGGTGCGCCATTTTCACAATTTGGGGCTTCATATCAACAGCCCACCTCCGATAAGGACCTTGTTTGCGATGTTTGCTCTGCTTCCTCGGCTTCCCCCAAAGCGCAAGGCTGAGTGCACGGACTCGGGACATTTGTACCCTGAGCATCTCATACAACCATTCATGAACCTACGTAGCATTTGAGCATTTGGCTTGGGATTACTCGCATCTCGAGGCGCTGATGCGATGCCGATTTGCATTGAGTGTCGGTATCCGGTGAAGACGCTCTACACCGAATATTCAGGCGCTGATGACAAGTCGACCGGCCATGGAGTGCGACTTACAGTATGCAAGAACTGTGGGCGCTTCTGTGACAAATATGTCGAGCATGACTTTGTCGTGCTGTTTATAGACTTGGTTCTGATCAAACCGCAAGTATGTATTTATGCTGGGTCTCTTCTCAATGCGGCTGCTAATGCGCTCAACAGGTTTATCGACATCTTCTCCATAACTCCCTTATGCGCGCCGATGACCAGTTTGATGTAAGCAATCCACACCCTCCTCTTGACAATATCATCGCTAACGAACCATAGCGCTCTATAATACGCCTCGGCATTCTTCTTCTACTATTCGATGTATATCTAACCTGGGCGCGCATTGAGAAGGCCGCTCCCACATCCTCCGCCCCCGAAGCATCCAACTTCGGTCGTCTCGCCCAGCAGCCTATCGGCATACAATACATATTCTTCCTGATCCTTTGCGCTCTCTCGACACTTGCCTTTCACCTTTCGATCCGCTTCCTGACGTCCTCCCGGCTATCCCCTCTTCACTTCCTGGGCCTCTTGCCGACCTATCCGCGACCGAATTCCGTCTCCACAGCTCTCCTCGTAAGCTCGAGCACGAAGTTGTTTCCTATATTGATGGTAATATGGGAGTATGATGTACCTGCTGCAGCGAGGAGTTTGGGATGGGCTGTTGTTGCGAATAATATCGAGGCCCTGAAGATCTTGCTGGACTGCGGGTATGTCCCTGCAGCGATTCTAGCCGCAGTGGGTGCGGTGAGCAGATGGCTTGTTGCGAGAGGCATTTTATGGGTTGTTGGGCTAGAAGGGCTGGATAGTGGGTGGGAGACTCCTAGCGATGGGAAGGCATTTTGGAGTGCAATTGGGATGGCTAGGGAATGGGGCGGGAGACTGGGCGGGTTATGATTATGAAACAGCAATTCAACTATATTTCTTGAACGACTGACATGACTGTTATGTTCCAGGCCACTTTGGTGCCATCTTCGCCATTCGGCCGTCCTTGTCAACCCTGAAAGTAGTGGGACACGAGGCAAAGGAAGTCGATGCTATAATGGTATCATTTCTTGGCTTCAGGCTCCAGGCTCAAGCCCGCGACGACCCTAACTCAAAACGCAGCATGCCTATTATACATAAAAGTGACAGCGCTAAATACGTCGTGTCCATAACGCCCCTGGTAGTCCTCTGTAGCTTCTAGCAGCTTGGCTCTATACATTCCCCATATCAATGCGACGCATATTCCGGCCGCAATTCGCTTCTTTTGGGGTTGATGAGCGGGTGTAGTTGGGCGAGGAAGGTGATAGCTATTATATTCCATTAGCATATGCACTGGGGGGCAGCAGAGGAGAGAGTTCATACCCCACATAATATAGCAACTGGCGAAGGAGAGGATCAAGGTGCTGCGCCAGACACTGTAGTGATTCAGTCAGCGGTTGTTTACCCATGAAACCAACGACGGGCAAGAGGGACACATACGTTTGATTCTCGCCCTTCGGAGAGAAGAACCAGGCTGCAACGGACGCCAGGACAATGACGACGAAGCCGATGAATATGCTCCAGCTAGACAGTCGAAGCAATCAGCAACCATAATTCCATAAGGGCATTGCTCCCGCTCAGAGCAACTGCTTCATATCAAACTTACCTGCCTGCCATCTTGGCTATTTGATTGAGCAGAGCGAGGAATGAGATATATCCTCTAAAGTTCACGAGTTCATGTGTTAGCTGGACGTCGAGAGCTCAAGGCCCCGGCTGGCTTGGCATCTACTACCAAATCACGTGATATGAGATAAGGTCCTTATCGGCGACGACGTTAATTGAGGACGCGGTTCCAGACCATGGATAACGCGACGTAGGTGCCATGGCTACAATTAAGGCCATAGAAGGCCGAACGGTAAGACGTGCCTTGGAAAGAATAAGAATTTCACTGACATTCTGGGATGTAGATACATCAGATTCAATCTGGGCAGGTCATAGTAGATTTATGTTCCGTTGTGAAGGAGCTAGTGGAGAACAGTCTTGATGCCGGAGCTTCAAGTATTGGTAATTTCTCCAGTATTCTCTATAATAAATGAATGTTGCTCATATATTTCGTGTTGCAGAAGTGCGGTTCAAAAATCAAGGCTTGGAGTCAATCGAGGTACACGATAATGGCGCCGGCATCACATCCCAAAATTATGAGACTATCGCCCTCAAGCACTACACGTCCAAGCTTTCAACCTATGCCGATTTAACGACACTACATACCTTCGGCTTCCGCGGCGAAGCGTTATCCTCGTTATGTGCGCTGTCGGACTTCACCATCACCACATGTACAGCCGAAGATGCACCAAAGGGCACAAAGTTGGATTTCGAAGTGTCAGGGAAGCTGAAGGGAACGAGCGTTGTCGCGGCACAGAAAGGCACCACTGTGACCGTGGAGAACCTGTTCAATAATCTACCCGTCAGAAGGCGAGAGCTAGAGAGGAATATCAAGCGCGAATGGAACCGTGTCGTCACTGTTCTCGGGCAGTACGCTTGCATACAGACTGGTGTCAAGATCAACGTTACCCAACAAGCTGGGAAGGGCAGGAAGACAACCGTCTTTGCAACAAAAGGAAACCCTACGACGAGAGAGAACATAGCCAATGTCTTCGGCGCAAAGACCCTGGTTGCCCTTGTCCCACTGGACCTTAACCTGGAACTCGAGCCCTCGAGCGGCCCAAGTCAACGTTGGAGTACGCAGGATGACGATGGCACGAAGGAAATCCGCATAGTCGGCCATATTTCGAAACCTATATCCGGTGAGGGTCGGCAGTTGCCAGACAAGCAAATGTTCTTCGTCAACTCGCGGCCATGTGGGTTACCACAGGTTGCAAAGGCATTCAACGAGGTGTACAAGTCATATAATAATAACCAGTCGCCGTTCATATTTGCGAATATCGAGTTGGATACGCATCTTTACGATGTTAATGTCAGCCCTGATAAACGCACCATTATGCTGCACGAGCAGAATAGCATGTTGGAGCAGTTGAAGCTCTCTCTGACCGAGCTGTTCGAGAAGCAAGATTATGCAGTGCCCATCTCGCAGCTGTCATCACAGAAGCAGCCGGCGTATAAGCAGCTGACTATTAATCGAGAGCCACCCTCTACTCCAAGTGCCAGGCCAGCAGGACCTGGGATGCCGGAAGTGGCAGAAGAAACGGACGAGGAGTCTGCTCTAGGTGAGGATCAAAGCATAGGTGGTGAAGACGAGCAGGCTGGCGAACCCAGGGACGGCGAATTAGAGGTTCGTGAGGAACCGCGAGATGTCGCGAACCGAGATAGGGGTGCCATAGACTTAATGGCCAAGTGGCACGAAGCCAAAACGAAAGACAGAGCCATTCAGGGCGAGGCTCCCAGCAAGTCTCGTACTACCGAGAAAGCTGATGGTCCTTCCAAGGAGAAGTTGAGACTCAGTAAAAAGCTGTCTAAGGAAGGAGAAATGGATGATCAAGCTTCTGATATTGTGGGGGATGCCAGTTCTGAGCAAGATAGCGCGGACGAGATGCCTGACATATCACACTATCTCCCAGTGCCTGTTCGGGATTTCAATGCGAGGCTGGCTGAGGCAGAACATGGTGGACAAGAAGCCAATGGCTATAAACCCCCGCGGCCAATAATCCACGATGATCACATTCCTTCCATTGCGTCTCCAACAAGACGCCCAGCCCCTGGCACCAGTAGTATCATCTCGAAGCATGTCCGACCTAGAAGAATGTCAGAAGAAACAGCTACGATCACAATTGGAGACCATACAACTGTTAGCTCCATTGGAACTCCACGGCCTAAGAAACGGCGGCTAGAACCGCCATCGTCAAATGTTACTCAGCAGGACTCAACACCATCATTTGGAAGTCGTCTCTCACAAAGATTCGCAGCACCTGGGGCGGATATAGAGCAAATTGATAGCTCAATGGATGAGGACGAGGAATCAGTTGGAGAAGAGCTGGAAGAAGAGCGAGAAGAGGAAGTAGAAGAGGAAGTCGAAGAAGAAGGAGAGGAAGGCGAAGAAGAAGAAGAGGAGTACCCAGAAGGTTTAGAAACGGAGCATTCTTCAGAAATGGAGACAGAGGAACCCATTGAAGCCCCAGGCAAAGAATACGAAGAAGAAATCCCAGACGAGGGTGGAAATGAAGTGAATACTGCCGAAGAAATTGCTTCTATGGCCGACGATCAAGATGGCGATTACATGGATGAAGAGGATAAGAAAGCTTTGGAAGATGCAAAAGTGCAGGAAATGATTAAGGCCGCCGAAGAGGTAGCTAGCCGACCATCAGCGGACAATGAGAAGCGAGCCAATTCTTTGCTCAAGAATGACGCCCGACGAAAAGATGCTACTGTGCATCTGGTCAAGAACTTCAATACAACTGTTGATGCAATCGCACAGCAACTGCAGAACCTCAACGAGTCATTGGGGCACTTTGAAGCCTCGACACCCTTCGAAGAACCTAGTGCTTCAGGAATAGATTCCGTGAACGCCGAAGAGAAACTCTCTCTGACCATCCATAAGTCCGACTTCGCGAAGATGAAAATTATCGGGCAATTCAACCTCGGATTCATCTTGGCTTCGAGAACATCACACGGATCTGATTCGACGAACAAAGCATCTGATGATGTTTTCATAATCGACCAGCATGCTTCCGACGAAAAATACAACTTTGAACGCCTCCAAGCTTCAACTACGGTCCAATCCCAGCGTCTAGTCCAGCCGAAACCGCTCTCTCTTACCGCTGTCGAGGAAGAAATTGTGATAGAGCACTTGGACGCATTAGAAACTAACGGTTTCTTGCTGAGCATCGATCACGATGCACCAGTAGGCGAACGCTGCCATCTCGTTGCTCTTCCACTGAGTCGCGAGACTACGTTCTCACTGTCTGATCTCGAGGAGCTGATTGTGCTTCTCACTGAGACACCGCCAGGGCAGATACCAAGGCCAAGCAAAGTGCGGAAGATGTTTGCGATGAGAGCGTGCCGGAGTAGTGTCATGATCGGACGGACGTTGACGACGAAACAGATGGCAAAGCTGGTGGGGCATATGGGGGAGATTGACAAGCCATGGAATTGCCCGCATGGGAGACCAACAATGAGACACCTCTGTGGGTTGGGCGGCTGGGACGAAGAAGGATGGAAAGAGGGGCAGGGTGTGGATGGAGACAAAGATGGGGCGACAGATTGGAATGCGTATTTGAGGCGCAAGAAGAGAACGAATTGAAGAAGTCATGGCTGGAAAATAGGGCGGTACTTTGGCTAACAGGTTTTTTGGACGATTATTTCTCAAATCTTTGATACCCCAGCTCAGATAGCAGTCTCTAAGCCTTTCTATTTCCTACATAGCTACTGTAGCTGAACAATGACCCAAAATAACAACAATACATTATCCTAACACCCGCTCCGCCAATACCGGGCCATTTCGCATTCCAAACTCCTAAACATGAACTCCCGACTCTCCCACGACCCAATTAAATCCCGCTGATTTTCCTAAACCTGGCTCCCCATCCGCCACCTCGTCCCTCCTCGGCAATCTTTCCACTCACATCCCTCATTCCATCTCCAGTTGGAACGCCCATGTCAATACCTGAGCTCACCTGTCGTCCTTTCACGCCACTAACGAGCGTAGGTGGCGTGCCCGCGCGTAACTCGCCGTAATACCGCGCCTTGAACCCGACGGAGCCCTTAACAATGCCATCTCTGTCACTGCTGTGTCCGACAACCCCCTTTCCAGCGGCTCCAGGCCGCACGAGCGGTTGTGGTGTCAATTCTCTGTACTCTGACTGCTCCCTAGGCTCTGCACGGGTTGCCTCGTCATAGTATCCGCGCTGAGGGCCATTGATATCTGCCACATCTCCGCTATAGCTGCTGCTCCCTGCAGTAAAATTGCGATTCAGTGATATCTCCCCTAGTGCGGAGTCGCGGTTAAGGGCAGGACCGCGTTGTCCTGCAGCGATGGGGTGCGCGCTGAGAGGGTTGGCGGAGACAGTAGATGAACCAACATCAGAGTCGAAGTCGTCGTTAATGTCTTCGTAAGTCCCAAAGCCATCACGTAATGGAGTATACGCAGATTGTGGACGAGCCTTTGTTGGGGATCTGGCAGACTTAACTGGGCTGGGTGGCTGGCTGTAGCGGTTGCGAGGGAGAGAGTCGCTGCTATACCAGTTCTCGTTTTGGACACCCGCATATTGATCTGCGAGATCTTGAGTAGACACTGGGGCGTAGGAGCCGCGCTTAGGGGAAACCGAGGGAAGAGAAGATTGAGATGCGCGCTTCAGGTCCGACACCGAGGCACGGGGTGAATTGGTGGCCGGGATCTGATACTGACGGCTGGGGAGGTCAAGCCTAGAGTCTCGTGGCGATGAGGATGTGGGTATCGAGTAGTATGTTGATAAGGATGCACCGGAGTTGTTGCGTGTGTGCATGAAAGGCACCATGGGAGGCTGAGCGAAGTCCTCGTAAGGAGGGGCTCCAGCCTCAGGTACTGATTGCTTGGACCCCCGCTTGTCGTCATATATCGACATTGTGGAGACAGAAGACTTGTTGCGCTTGTGTGCTCTGGAAGTGAGATTGCTTTCCAATGGGTTCATATCTGGAGGCAAATTGACGATTTTGCGGAAGAGCACGAAAAGCCAGATAGAGAGTATCAGGGTTATGAAATGGAAGATGGCGCTGACTCCGAAGCAAAGAACTGCGGAGAAAAAGAGCGTCTTCATGACATAAGGGCCGCCTTCCTTAAGTATTGGCCAAGTCGACCAGGTTGCGACTGAGTCTGTTGATTCCCAGAGACCGTTCTTTGGATCCCATCTGTAGTATGCCGTAGTTGTGCAAAAGGCGTAAAACGCCATAATCGAAGCATCGCACAAGCTGGCAAACAGCATGTATGAGGCAGATGAGCCTGGTGTTCGACCGGAAGGTTTGCGGGACAAGTGGTAAATGCCGTATGATGTATGCAAAATAGATATACCAGGCTGAAATAAGTTATTAGCATCTGGACAAAAACAGATTGTTGATAATTTCTCACCACTATTCTCATAATCCAGCCCATTTGAGTATCGACACCAGTAATTAGAACCATAGTAGTCAGAGCTCCAATTGCGCCCAGTAGCTGAAAGATCCTGAAGAACAACACAGCCATCCTGGTTTCTGTAATGCGACCCTTCATCGATGCGCCCACTCTTGCGCCGGTAGCCTTTCCAGAAGGCATTATCAGGTAGGAGCTGTTAGAATGTCAGTCACGCAAAGCACCTGGGACAAAGCTTAGAACATACTCGGGATGTCTGTTGAAAGATACCAGAGGGCCATCCTTCTTTGGTTTTTGCGGTTGCGACTGCATACTTGATCTTGATACGGCCTTTGGATCAAACTCTTTGTACGAATATCTCGTAGTGTCCTTCTTGACAGCGTCGTAAATGAAAGGCGGCTCGACACCCATGGCTATTGAGGAGGCGGAGCGCTGTCGGGTCGACTAGATGATATTTTGAAGTCTCCAGACTTAATGGTGCGAGATATATAAGGCAATCTGTCATATGTCATAAGAATAGAGTACCTTACTATAGCAGTATTTTGGTGTGGGGTGGAGTCGTGCAACCCTCTCGGCGGTAAACATCCGTTGTCGCAGCAACAAGCGCCCTCTTATCACAATCAACCTCTTATCGGGATTTTTGGTTTCGGGCGAACCGCTCCGTCATGAATCACAGGATGAGCGCAACCACTCGATATGTTTGTACAGGATGTACCCGGAATTTACATCGCATAGTATTTAATACACGGGGTAGTTTAAGGGGTGCTCAGGTTTCTACTCGCCGAAAGTATAGTGTACAGAATTCCACCAAGAATGGCCGGCCTTTCCGAATGGCCGTCATAGGCTCTGGCCCAGCAGGCTTTTATACGTCGTATAAAGTGCTGTCCAAAATTGAAAATGGGACAGTAGATATGTATGAGCATCTCCCTGTGCCTTATGGCCTTGTCCGTTTCGGTGTTGCTCCAGATCATCCGGAAGTCAAGGTCTGTGATATTCGGCTTCCGCAACCCTCCTTCAAACAGGTCTAATAACATATAGAACTGCGAAGATAAGTTCCAAGAAGTAGCAGAATCGCCAAATTTCAACTTCATGGGAAATATAAGCATTGGACCAGACCCAGGGTCGTTGCCTCTTGCAGCCATTGCCCCTCACTATGACGCCATACTATTCGCATACGGAGCTTCACAGGACCGGAAGTTGGGAATTAAGGGAGAGGATACTGTCAATGGCATATATTCTGCTCGAGCGTTTGTTGGGTGGTACAATGGATTGCCGGAGTACTCCGGTCTCGCGCCGGATTTGACAATGGGAGAAGAAGCGGTTGTCATCGGACAGGGAAATGTTGCCCTCGACGTAGCACGCATACTTCTTAGCGACGTGAACTCGTTGAAGGGAACCGATATCACTGAGCAGGCTATAGACGCCTTGAGCAGAAGCCGTGTTAAGAGCGTGAGGGTGGTAGGGAGACGTGGGCCAATGCAGGTGAGTCATATCGTTGAATCTGTTTTAAATCACGCCCAACTAACTGTCAAATAGGCCGCATTCACGATAAAGGAGGTTCGAGAGCTCATGAAGCTACCAGATGTAGCATTTCGTCCAATTCCGCGAGCCCAATTACCTCCAGATATGTCCAAGCTCCCTCGCGCACCGAAGCGAATAATGCAAGTTCTAGAAAAGGGCTCTGAAGCGTCGCTTGGAGACGTGCCACGATCTTGGTCTCTCGATTTCCAGCTATCGCCCACCTCGTTTAACCCGGATTCATCGAATAATCTAGCTAGTCTGTCCTTTGACAAAACGTCCCTAGGCCTCGAGCCCTTTGACCCCAAGGCCAGGGTAACGAGCACCGGTGAACAGGCGGACCTCCCTGCTGAGATGGCTTTCCGGTCTATCGGGTATAAATCGGAAGCCATCGCCGGGCTCTCAGAACTCGGTGTCCCGTTTGATGACAAATTGGGTATAATACCCAATGATCAGGAGGGCCGCGTATTGAGCCTCGGGTGGGAAAAGGGGGTAAAGCAACACGTCCCCGGGATGTACGCCGCAGGCTGGGTAAAGAGAGGTCCGACAGGCGTTATTGCAAGCACGATGAGTGATGCATTTTTAACCGCAGATAGAATTGCCGAGGATTGGCATAGTCAGGCGCCATTCAACGGGGGCGAAGAGGTAAAAACGGGGTGGGAAGCTATCAAAGTGGAAGCCGAGACGAGGGGATGTCGAAGGGTGAGTTGGGAGGACTGGAAAAAGATCGATACAGCTGAAGTCGCTCGGGGCAAGAAGAGCGGCAAGAAGAGGGAGAAATTCACTACCATCGAAGAGATGCTCCATGTCTTAGACTGATCAACTTAGGTTGAACTGTACACTTATGTAACTATATATACAATACTTAAATATTTATTCTCATCTATTTATTTTTGGAGCTTCGAAGTCAATTCCGGCACCTTCTCGAACAGATCACCCACCAAGCCCACATCCGCGATCTGGAAAATAGGTGCATCGGGATCCTTGTTGATGGCCGCAATCACCTTGCTATCCTTCATTCCTGCCAAATGCTGGATAGCACCGGAAATGCCGGCGCATAGGTACAGCTGTGGTGCAACCACCTTGCCCGTTTGCCCAACTTGTAAGCTGTTATCAGCATATCCGCTGTCAACAGCTGCCCTTGAAGCACCAACAGCAGCGCCTAGGGCATCTGCAAGGGGCAGCATAATCTTATCGAACTCCTCCTTGGATTTTAAGCCACGGCCACCTGACACGACCTTGCCGGCGGTCGCCAGATCAGGGCGGTCGCTCTTCGCGAGATCCTCAGAAACCCATTCCGTTGTGCTCTCGGATTTAGGATCAACGCCCTCTTCAATTGTGGCCGAGCCGCCAGTGGTAGCAGCAGCGGCGAACGCGGTTCCACGGATAGTCACAATTTTGATGTCATCGGAGGACTCCACGGTGGCAATGGCATTTCCAGCATAGATTGGGCGGACGAAGGTATTCTCAGACTCAATGGCAACAATGTCGGAGATTTGTTGCTTGTCGAGCAGCGCAGCTAGGCGGGGGAAGAGGTTCTTGCCGAACGCAGTGTGCCCGGCCACAATGTGCGTGTAGCCGCCTTTCTTAATGTTTTCGACTAATAGAGGAGCGTAGTTCTCTGGTAGACCCTGTTTGATAATTTAGCTTCTATAATTGTATATACTGGCTCCCCAAGACCGCATACCCTGTCATATGCCGCATTGTCAACTGAGATGACCTTCTCAACGCCCTCCACTTTGGCTGCCTCCTCGGCGACGCTCTTAATGTTGCCGCCAGCAACAAAAGCAGTGACTGAGCCTCCAAGTTTCTTGGCAGCGGTGACAGCGCTCAGGGAGCCGGTGTTCAGCTTTCCATTGTTCTGCTCGAGGACGGCTAGTGTCGATAGTAGCCTTTGGAGTTGTGAAAGTGATTGGACCCGGAACTGGGGGCGTGCTTGACGCAGTACAGACCGGCTGACCGAGGAGAGCATATTGACGGCGCTGTTTGAGTAAATAGAAACAAACAGTGAAATCCAATTGTCCTCCAAGGTATGTGGGGGAATGTTAGGCTTCAAGCATCGCAAGTCTTGATTGCCGGGCTATCATCGGCCCTTGACCCGAGGTTCGCTCGGAACAAACCGTGCTCAAATGCCAAGAGAAACGCCACAGTCACGTGATATATGGACTAGGATTGCTCGCTTCAGTCACGACTATTGTCGCGAGAACATCTTGAGGCTATCCATCAGACGCGCCTCAGCAAAAGTCACCTTGATCCAGCACGGCCGTTCCTCATTCCAAACTATCAACATTGTATAGTTGTATGGTCGCATAAGCAGATTGAACTCAGCCCTACGTGCTCAACTTGCGCCCAAGGTTATCCGCCCCAACAATCAGCAATATCGATTCGAAGCCTGTAGGAAGGGACTTATCATTTCTGTCGACCACGCTTCGAGAAATTGGAGGAAAACATACAATATGGATAGCGAATCTCTTAGTGTTGGGTCGCCAGCTACGACAGCAACTCCTAACACCAATGCGCAAGGCCAACAGCAAGGGGAGGCTGGAACCCCTGTGGTGGAAGGGGCAGGCGATGCAGCAACCAATGGTATGTTTAAATGCCTCGTCACAATTGGCGTTCACTATTATGATAACAAATAAATATCTGGCTCTAATACCGTGTTTAGATCCCTCTGCAACGGATGCCGAAACTTCAGAACCAGCCATCAAGCCGGACACCTCAACATCTACTCCTGCTGTAGTATCAGATAACCCCCTCGACGCGCCCGAAGGACCTAGGCCTGAAGACACAAGGCAGGATACGGAAATGGGCGAGGCACAGGAGGATGTCAAAGATGGGCAGCAACTTGTCACAACCGGCGAAGGAGCAGATGCGACTGCAGCAACTGGACAAGTTGAGCAAACGAAAGCGTCAATCGAGTCTACTGCGCGTGAACACCTCATCTCCCAAACACATTCGATCATCCTGCCAAGTTACAGCACTTGGTTCGATATGCACCAGATCAATAATATTGAGCGTAAGGCACTGCCTGAGTTTTTCAACAACAGAAATCGAAGCAAAACGCCAGCTGTGTATAAGGATTATAGGGATTTCATGATCAACACATACCGCCTAAACCCCGTGGAGTATCTCACTGTGACTGCATGCCGCAGAAATCTCGCGGGAGATGTATGCGCTATCATGCGCGTGCATGCGTTCTTGGAGCAATGGGGTCTTATCAATTACCAGGTAAGCTAAAAGGCAGTATCTTGCGAAGAACTTTAAACTAACAAAACTCAGGTTGATGCAGATGCTCGGCCGTCAAACGTCGGCCCGCCATTCACTGGTCACTTCCGAGTAATTGCGGATACACCCAGAGGACTGCAGCCATGGAATCCGGCAACGGACCCGGTCATTACGCAGGGAAAGCCAAGTGCAGACACAGACGCAAAGGCGAAGGCAGACGGGAAGATTGAGCGTAACCTAGAGATTGGCCGCAACGCCTATGAGCCGAATGGCAAAGAAGTGACTCAAAAGACTGGAGACAAACAGACGAATGGAGAATCAGCGACCAACGGTGCTGACCCTAGCAAGGCTCTCGATGCTCTCCTGAAGAGCCCGATTGCCAAAGTCAACTGCTACTCTTGCGGAGTTGACTGCACGCGCGTCTATTACCACAACGGAAAGACTGCGCCAGGAGTTACCAGCTCGGGGAAGGCGAAATATGACGTCTGCCCGAACTGCTTCCTCGAACTCCGTCTCCCATCTAACCAAGACTCATCACTTTACGTCAAAATCGAAAACCCGTCTTACAGCAAATACCCGGATCGTGATGCCCCTTGGACTGATGGCGAGCTACTGCTGTTACTGGAAGGCCTCGAGAAGTTTGACGATAGCTGGCAAGAGATTGCAGAGTATGTCGGAACCCGAACTCGCGAGGAGTGTGTGGTAAAGTTCTTGCAATTGGAGATTGAGGACAAATATCTCGACACAGAGCCAGCTGTAAATGGAAGCACTGGCCTTGGATTGCTGGGGACGTCTGGTGGACAGCTTCCATTTAACCAAGCCGACAACCCTGTAATGTCTGTCATGGGTTTCCTAGCCAACCTAACAGATCCAGTCGTCGCAGCTGCGGCCGCTGGAAAGAGCGTTGACGCAATGAAGAAGAGTCTGCGTCAGAAGCTAGAGAAGGATTATGGCGGCGATGATGCGTCTGACTCGAAGGACAAGCAAAACGACGCTATGGACATTGACATCCACCACCACGAAACGACCACGACTACCACCACCACAACCACCTCTACAACCCTCGCCACCGCATCCTTAGCTGGAGCTGCTGCCCGCGCCTCTGCCCTGGCAACACATGAAGAGCGCGAGATGACACGCTTAGTCTCCGCAGTTGTCAACACGACATTGCAGAAGCTGGATCTGAAGCTGCAGCAGTTCAATGAGATGGAGGCGATCATCCAGGAGGAGAGACGTGAGTTGGAGAGGGGAAGGCAGCAGCTGTTCCTCGACAGACTCACCTTCAAGAAGCGAGTTCGTGATGTCCAGGAGGGCTTACGGGTAGCGGCTACCGTAGGTGGAGAGGAAGGGAACAGGATGGCGCAGGATGTTATGGATACAGGCGACAGGTTGAGCTTCCAAGGCCCGGACAACAATGATAACGTGCAGCCGCTGAGCGCTGAAGGGGCTGTCAGTACCTACGAGATTTGAGATACAGGGGATAGTTAGGGGCTGGCGAGTGAGGTGTTTTGATAATGGCGTATAGGGTTTGAAATTGGTCAAACGGGCGACAACCGGATGGGCCGGATACGTGAGGATTTCATGAGGCAAAGCCGCCAGTTGGTTGCGGTTTTCTTCGAACTTCAATGTGAGCTTATTATTAGTTGTACTGTACTTCTAGAAAATTGAATCGATGGTATAATCAAGTTGAACCTATTCATGCAACACGGAAGTCTGACCAACAGCCGATATGTCTTCTCAAGAGCCAGATAAGTGCTCTTGATAGTAAATATATTCATGGTGCCTGAAGTTGCCGTCTCTATCTTACATATAGTACACTAACTAACCACTCCACAACTTCATATTCATGGTCGTCGCTTCAATTCTGAGATTATAAACTCGTAGTATCTTGTCACTGAGCCCACTCGTTATCATCACCAATATCATAGTCAAGCTCCTGTTGCTCTCGCTTCTGGCTTTGTGCGGGCCCTCTAGGCATATCTTGAGCCATAGCATCACCCTCTCCGTTGCCTCCCATGTCCGTGTCCCCATTTTCTTGGTCATTTGTCGCTGTGTCTGGCTTCGCGATTTGCGCAGCGGATGGTAAGGTAACAGGTGGCAGTGGTGTCTGAATCCATGCCAGTTCCACTTTCCCAACGCCAGGTATCTCGGAATTGGAAATGCCATACATAAATTTCTCGGCCGTAAATCGGTCTTTGAAGGTTATGGCGGTATTCTTTGGAGTGGTTTCGATATCAGCATACTCGCCAACACCCTAACTAGTTAGCATCAATCATATAAGCTATATTCATGGTGACTTACGAGAAGATATTGCCGTAGACTCTCGTCCTTTTCGGCATGCGTAAAATCCACTCCTGAGATGCCAATTTTCTTCGGCCGATTGTCCAGCTTGTATGGATTGGGTCCAGGAGCAAAGCCAGCGCCACCGCGGCCGCGGTAGCCGCCTCGTGCGCCACGAGGAGCGTATGCACCTCTCATACCGGGGGCGCCTCGTCCTCGGCCTCTTCCTCTGCCGCCCCAGCCACCCCAACTGTTCTCTTCAGCCTGCGCAGGATCCAGACCCAAACTCCTTGCCTCCGCTTCTAGTGCGGCAAGCTGCTTTTTGAGAGCCTCTGCTTGGCTAGGGGGTTTCCCATCAGCACCATCACTCCCTGCTGACGGTTGTGCCGTTCCTTCTTTAGCAGCTAATCTTTCCATCAACTTGCGCTTCTCTTCCGCCTGGCGCTTCATCAGGTCTTCCTGTCTCTTCTGCATCGCGGCAACAGCGGCTTCCATCTCGGTCTTCTTTTTCATTTTCTCTTCGTGCGCCTTTTGGACTTCAGCTTGCTTGCGGGTGAACTCCTCCACATCGATACGGGTCTCTGAAGTTGCTCTCGCTGGAACACCTGAAGCCGCATCCCCCGAAGTAGCTGTAAAGGCCTCCCCTGCGTTGCCCCTAGGTGGTTGAGGTAAAGAAGCGTCATCCTTGTACCAGTAAACCTTGACAAATCTATTGTCGAAGATAACTTTGGGTGAGTTGTATGCCGCCTGCGCAACATTCCAATCATTATACTTTACCAACGCAAGACGCTTGTAAGCTTGCATCGTTACGTCACTAATCTCCCCAAACTCAGAGAAGAATGCCCGAACAGCTTCTTCTGAAAACTTCTCTTCTGGAATATTCTCCACGACGATGGTTGTCTTTGAGCGGTCGAAATTGGGACGGTCAGAGGAGAACTCGGCACGCCCACCACGGCGACTTGGCGCACCACCGCGTTCCCCACGGTTACCGAACTGCCCCCTACCACGGCCTCTACCCCGTTCGCTTCCAGGGAACTGATGGCCACCGCCAGGTCGCATTCCAGCCGGAGTGCCTTCAGCGCCAACCACAAGAGACGAGTTGGTAGGGTCATACTCGTCGACAACACCCTGGGGCACATATATGGAATCCTGGCCATGCTCAAACTTGCAGCTGTTACCACGTGCACAGAAGCCTTTGGTATCGTAGTCTCTGCATCTCCGTCCCTGCCCTAGCCTTCCACCAGGGCCTCTTGGGCCGGCCACATGTTGATCGAACCCAGGCATCCCCTGGACTGGGAAGCCCATGGCTTGCATGGCCATCATGGCTGCCATAGGGTCGTTAGGGTCCGTTGGTGGCATTCCCGGAGGTAAATTCGGCATCGGAGGAAACCCCTGCTGTGTATCAAACCGTCTGTTTGGTTGCGGCGCAGAGTAATTGCCAAAACTATCATAATGTCCACCTGGTACCATGTTGCCGTTTCTCCGTGCTTGTTTCATTGCTCTTCCTGTAGTATCCATTGGCCCCATCTGAGCATCTGCATCGCCCCGGTCATTGAAAGATCGTTTCTTCGAGCCGTTTGGATTTGGCCCGGTAGGTACGCCAGTCATATCGAAGTTGTTGTATGGAGTCGCGAGCGGTGCATTCGCATTGGGCAAGGTAGACACGGGATGCTGAGGTGGAGGTGGCGCGCCAGGCATGAAGGATCGGTATTGAACAGCGTCGAAGAGATCTTTCACGAATATAGTGCTGTCTACGCTTAATTGTAAGCAATGCATCTCTTTGGGGTCCATGGTTTTCACCTTCTTTGAGAAAATCTGGGATTTCTTCCTCGCAAAGCTTCCGTACTGTCTCAATGTCGCCATCATGCCTCAGAAGTGCCAAAACATAATCGGCGAGGACATCGGCATCGGCATCTGAACTATACACAGGCATAAGTTCGTATTTGGCTCCTTCCAGACGAGGCTTAACGTGAACTTACGTATTTTCCAATCTCTTCACGATCCAAGCCTTCAATTGAGGCGCATCCTCTTCAGCAAATAACATCATCATTGATGAGGTGTTTTAGCGCGTCCACAATGTAAATCGTCCTTTAGTTCGATTGCTGGAGCTTGTTCATTGCTTTCAGATAAATTCTTCGCCTTCGACTTCAGAGCCTCGTCTCGTCGCGTGTTGGCGCGTGGCGGATAGCTAGCGCCACAAGCGCCGGTGCCAAGTATAAAACATATAAATCGTCCAGAACAGTACAAAACCTCACGACGAGTTGACACAGTCATTTGACTTGCGTACTAATAGTGATAGGGGGCAAATCATTTATTGAGATACTCTTACTTCCCAACACAAACTTATTATCACGAAACAAAGGTTAAATTTCGGTGGAATTTAATGATTTGGCCGAGAAATATCACTATCTCTTCAGCATAGGAAATCAATGGGCCTAATTTTGGGGTCGTCACTCACTCTTCTGGGACAGGAAACCGCATCATTTTGAAAATGCGCCTAGAAAAATATGGACTTTGAAGATTCTGACATCGGTGGCCATGACCACGATGTAGAACCGGTAGATAACGACGATTCTGGGTCGTCATACCGCGCCTCTTCTGAAAGTGCAGATGAGGGTCATAGAGGTGGCCGGAAGGCGCATGGGTCGCGAAGGCACATGAAAACGGCTGTCACAGCGAAGAGAGGAGATTCCGAGAAATCTATTCCTGCACCCGCAATTTCACCAAGTGAGCATACGGAAGGACCAAGAGCACCCAAAGGCAATGATGATGGCGACGAACGCAGCATCACTGCAAGCCCCCGAAAAAGGAGGGCTAGTTCGACCAGATATGAATCAGAGTCAAATCGCCGCAGTCGTTATTTCAGGGAGAAGAAAATAAAAGGGTATTACAACGATGGCTATAGACAGTTGCTGAACAATGACATCAAAGACGCCGCATCCTGTTCCTTACCTTTGGACTATCCACCGCTGCCAAGCAGCCAGATAGGCTCCAGTATGTGGACTACTGCCGAAAAAGGCTCCCTCTTCACTGCTCTTGGAAGACTGGGCAAGGACAACATTGCTGGGATAGCAACACGGATAGGTTCGAAATCGAAGCTACAGGTTCAAGAATATCTTGACCTATTACAGCGCAACCGGGGAACCAAAAAACCTCTGGTGTTAACAGATCTCCCTGTGGCATTTGAGGTCGGTCAAGAATGTTCTCAGGCTCTGGAAGAAGCAGCAGAGGCGTTGGCTATGCGACAAGAACGGCATGAGGAAATGCAGGAGAAGGCAAAATGGGGAGACGATTCCTGGCTTCTAACTAAGGATGTGAACGAATCAGTCGAGTCTCGTCTTTCCGAACCAAACGGAGAACAGGCTCTTGCGGAGGTGCTTCCTGCCGCCCAGCTTTTGAACCTTGGAAACTGGTTGGAGCTATCAACTCGAGTCTTCATGAACCCAGCTGGGCGCAAGGATGAAAATTGGAGATACCTAATCGAGGAAGGAGACGAACATGGAATCCGAGCTACGGCGTTCTCTGACTTTCAGAACCTAGCTATTAGTGTCACCAAACGACTAATATCGGCAACTCTATTCTGCGCAATGTCCAGAATGCGTGCCAAAGATATGGATACACAGACAAAGCATAGACAAGAAGATGTCATTGGTGCTGATGTCGAAGCAGCTGCGCAGATGATCGGATTGAGCATCAATAGCCATAACTTTTGGAAACGCTGCCCGAGAAGGAACAATCTACAAGTCTTCCAGCGCCTAACCCTCAGTCACGGGAATAGACGCCCAATGGAATATGATGCGGTCGAGGACGAACTGAACAAACAAACCCCAAAACAAAGAGCTCGCTCTCGGTCCCGGTCTCGATCTCGATCAAACTCTGCCTCAGCTTCCGGCTCTCGAGCTTCTTCAGTTTCGACTATCAATGCATCGGACATTGATATCTCGTCAGATGAGGAAAGAGGATACTTATCGATTGAACCAAGCGAAGCTAGTCATAGAGACTCTGCAATGGAGACGGATTATGATTCGGAAGCTCAAGCTCAGCAAGGCCACGGTGACTACCCACCCTTGAGCCCACGTCCAGCAGCGTCAGAGCACATCGACCACCAAGCCACAACTACATCTCCCGAATCTCAAGAGCTGGCTTACACAGATAAGTTTGACATGGTGGCCAGCATGGACGAAGAGGCCCGCCTCTGGGCGTTACTGAACCAGAATCCGCCTATCTTAGTTAAGGATGAAGTAGATGTCCTGGCAAAACCGAAAATAAAAACACGAACTAAAGACGATATGGTGGATTGGAGGGAGAAGGTCGAGTTTTGGAGTCCGTGGGAGACTCATGAATCATTGCCTAGCGAAGACAAATTTGCTGCAAATCAGAGGAATGCGAGGAAACGGAGGAAACTTGTGAGAGAGGAGACTGAGAGCGATGGAGGGGATGGGGCTGCTGTTGAGGCAGAAGCATAGCAAGGGCATGAGAGAAGGAAATAATCGAGAGGCTGTTGGGAAGTGACTATAGATAGAGATTACTTGTCACGGCGTGGTTTAATTTCTGTATTGGTTTGGATATAAAATATTTCCGGGGTTTAGATCTCTATTTTCAATCACGAATACACGGCAATTTATTGAATCTATATCATAGCTCCGTTCTGAAATAGTTAAGTATTCCAGAGAACAGACTCGACGAGTTCATCCACATATTATCCATTAAGGAGCCGTTACATGATGTTGTTTGGAAAGTTGGGTATTACGCAGATGGCAATGAAGTATAGAGAAAATCACATACAATCACAATCACTCAAATAACAAAACCGAAACATTCTTTATACTTTCATCTCGATTCCTTAGCATATACCTAAAGAATGTCGAAGCTACTTAACAAAACAAGAGCAAGCAAAAAACAAAAATCGGGAAAAAACGGAACTGATGTATAATTTTGTTCTTCTGATCTGCATCATGGCGCCGCTTCTACCGCTCAACGTCTCCGTTGCCCGTCAGAGCACCGCCACGAGGGAACATGGCTTTTCGTGGGTGTCATTCAGTCATAGTACTGCATGCACCGCGTTTCCCGCGGTGCAACACCTGGTGGAGAGGAAGTCTATCAGGGACGAGAGCAGTTTATAGCTTGTCGTAGAACTATGTGGTGTTAGTAGTCTGTGCGGGATGGATGGAGTGAAGAGGGGAAAACTTACGTTGTCGACACCTGGAACCTCAGCCTTGATACCCTTGCGCTTACGCATCTCAGTGACGACCTGGCCGACCTTGGAGGTGGGGTCAAGCGGCGATCCACCGGGGAGAATCTGCCAATGATCGAAGACGGACTGGGGGAAGGCCTGTCCAGAGGTATGCGAGCGGAGATCGGCGTTGAAACCGAAGGACTCGTTGACGGGGAGGTAAGACTTGATGGTGAAGAGAGGTGTGCCGGGGCGCTGCTCCTCAGCGAAGACGTGACCACGACGGCGGGTAAGGACACCGTAGACACCACCCATGGCGGACTCTGGAACTTGAATCTCGCACAAGAAGACGGGCTCGAGGAGACCGGGCTCGGCAAGAAGGGTGGCGGCGAGGAGGACACGACGGGCAGTTGGGATGATTTGACCACCACCGCGATGGATGGCATCGGCGTGGAGGGTGACATCCATGATGTTGAAGCGGATAGAGCGCATGGGCTCCTCGGCGACTGGTCCTTCTCTGGAAGCCCACTGGAAACCAGAGACGACGGAGTCCTTGATTTCGAGGAGGTACTGGACGGCCTTGGACTGATCGACCAACAAGTTGGCACCGTTGGTGTCGGGACCGAAGCACCAAATCTTACGGGCATCAGTGACATCCCATCCGTGCTCATCAGCAAGGAGACGGGCACGGGTCTTGATATCATCACGGGGGGTGATCTTTCCGGCCTCAATCAGGTTGGAAACCTCCTCAGAGAGAGGCTCAGCGATCATGTAGATACGGTTGTGCTTGTTGGGCGACTTGGAGAGAGCCTGGATGCTGGACTGGGTGGTGACAGTCTCACGGTAGGCGACGACGGGGTCGGAAATGCGGAGAGGGACACCAGCGTGGTCCTCCTCGAGATCCTTCAAGCAAATCTCCAAATGAAGCTCACCAGCACCAGCAACAACGTGCTCACCGGACTCAGAGATGTAAGTCAGGACACAAGGATCGGACTTGGAGAGACGCTTGAGACCCTCAACCAACTTGGGCAGATCCTGGGCGTTCTTGACCTCGACGGAACGACGGACAACGGGGGAGACGGAGAACTTCATGACCTTCAGGTTGTGAGCGGTGTCGGAGGTGGTAAGAGTACCAGACTTCAACAAGAACTGATCAATACCGACGAGACCAAGAATGTTACCGGCTGGCACATCGTCAATGGGGTCGACCTTGCCACCCATCATGAGGACGGTACGCTGGATAGCCTTGATGAAAAGATCATCCTTCTTGCCGGGAACGTAGTTAGGACCCTGGATACGGACCTTGAGTCCAGACTTGACGGTACCAGAGAAGACACGACCGAAAGCGTAGAAACGACCCTTATCGGAAGTGGGCACCATCTTGGAGACGTAAAGCATGAGAGGACCCTTGGGGTCACAGTTCTTGATACCGAGGCAGGCCTCATCGTCTGGGGGACCCTCGTAGAGAGTCTCAGCACGGTAGTTCTGGGCGGTAACTGGGGATGGCAAGTGGAGAATCATCATCTCCAACATGGCATCGGCAGCGGGCAAGAAAGTGCGCATGACGATCTTGAGGAGAGCCTTGCCCTCCTTGTCACGGTCATCAGAGGTGAGCTTGATGCTCAGCTTCTCGAGAAGGTTGTTGATCTCATCCTTCTTGAAGTTCATGACAGCGTTGAAGATTCTGAAAATAGGATCCAAGATGAACTGGTTGAAGGCACGCTCCAAAGGCTTGCCCTCGTGGGTACCCTTGTTGGTCCACTTCTTGGTGTGGGGGTTGAAGTAGTTGTCGCCCCAAAGACGCTCCATCATCTTAACACGGTCAACACCAAACTTCTTGGCGTAACGCTGAGCGAACTGGCGGATGGTGAAAGCCCATCCGTGGAGACCGGAACCGAAGGCAACCGTTCCCTTGTATGGGTAGACCTGGACGTCACCGAGGGTCTTGTCGAAGTAGGTGGAGATAACGACGTTGACCGACTCGATGGTACGGGAGAAGGACTGGTAAAGGTCCTCCTTCTCGATCTGGAGCTCGAGAAGAGCACGATCAACCTTGTTGATGATAACAACAGGCTTGATACGCTCACCAAGAGCTTGACGAAGGACGGTCTCGGTCTGGACGCAGACACCCTCAATGGTGTCGACGACGACGAGAGCACCATCAGTGACACGGAGAGCAGCGGTAACCTCAGAGGAGAAATCAACGTGACCGGGCGAATCGATCAAGTTGATCAAGAAATCACCACCGTCGGTCTTCTGGCCAATAATGTCCTTGATGTCCTCAGGGTCGGTGAGCTTTCCGTACAGGGAGATGGCAGTCGACTTGATGGTAATACCACGCTCCTGCTCATCAGCACGGGTATCAGTGGCTCGGGCCTCACCGGCCTTCGCCGAAGAGATAATACCGGCCTTGGACAGGAGGGAATCGGTAAGAGTGGACTTTCCGTGATCGACGTGAGCAATAACGGACATGTTACGCACGTTGGTCGGCTTGTCCATCAGCGCGCGGACCTCCTCGATAGTGAAGCTGTAGACGGAGCATGGTTAGCAATGTGTTCACAGACGTCATAACAAAAATCCCAAAAACTCCGATCAAGATGCAACTGAAGATGGAAAAACATCTCGGCAAGCTCGAATTTTGTCGGGGGATTTTGCAGGAGAACTCACTTAACCATGATGGCGGTTGAGCTTCAAAAGCTGATTAATGGTGAATTTTTCTGGTGCCGAAGCGGGGTCGGATCTGAGACTCGAGGGACTTTCTGGAGTCTCCTTGAAGTCTTTGTATTCTATCTTATACTGCCTTCGGTTGACCCTAAGCAGTGGTGATAGAATGCGCAGAAGATGGCTTTGATGCTTCTGACGATGGACTTTGCGGTGAGAAAGGAAAGAGGAGGTCTTTTCAAATGGTAGGGTGGGAGAAGGTGAAGATATCTTTGGTTAGTGGGGCAGAGGGTTGTTTGTACCGTCTAACCGGATATGGACTAGACTATCGCCCGCACATGTCTTATCCTGATGTGAGTCGACGGAAGAGGTGCGGAAGTCACTAAGTCACCGTTTCCATAGCATCATACAGCAACCGATGACGCCGAGAAGAGTTGTTCGGCGTAGGAAATGTCAAGACACAGGTGATTTTTGTTATAAAGAAAGGCTATAAAATATCAAAAATACTACCTACACGCCGAAAAAGAGTAACTTGGACCCGCCCCCTCCTCCCATCATATGAGCGAAAGGCGCTACGGCGAAGGAATCATCGGCCAAGCGGCGAGGGGCGGAGCTATGGCAAGGTAAGCTCACTCTACTCCGTACAGTACCAAGCTTGGACAAGAACACGGCATCGCCACCACAGCCAATCACAATCTCAATAATCACCAGCTGGCATTGCATTGTGTAGCTTGTACATGTAATTATATTCTGTATTATGAGGCTCGTCCTGAGCCAGCACTGATGAAAGGTGCTTCCTGACCTGCCAACGCCCCCGCTAAGACTCCTAAAAATGCAACGCAACTCTCATACCATACATGATAACCCCATATGGGCTATGCACGATCATACTATACACCTTACGAGGACCCCAGTATCTTCGAATACGCATCCTCCACCTCACCGGCCAGCTCCAACAATGTCACAATCAGAATCTGATGTGTCAGATTCGGCAGCCGATCTCTCTGTAGCCCAATCCACTCCAATGGCGGGGTAGCCTCGCCCATCTCTCTCAACTGCGGTGTCTCAATGATTGGAGGTTCAAGAGCAACATACTCATACTTTGACTGTGGAACCGTGACCTCCGCTGTGATCTTCTGTTGTTCGCCTGTTGCACGCTCTTTGCCGTCCTCGTCAGCCTCCGGCACCCCAGTAATCTTGACAGCTGACGGCGGCAGAGGCTTGCCAAGACGCTGGGCGAGTGATTTCGCATGATTGCCATACATGCCGCGGATGTAACTGATTCGAGAATAGTTCCAGCCAACGTCGACCTTGCCCTCGAATGATGATTTGAAGATGTAGTCAATCTGGTTTGAGCCTGCCGATTGCCAGGTCTCCATTGTAGCTTCCACCCTTGGCACCTTGAGGATCGTGCCACCTCTAGAGCCAGTGGCACTACTGACAACTTCTTCCACAGATAGTTCTCCGGTGCTCTTGGGTTGCCCGGGTGATTTGACTCCAGCCAGTCCGATACGGAGCTGACCTAGGGTAAGACCGAGCCTACTGTGCACTATTCCAACTGGGACTGTAACTGCAAACCTGAACTCTGCATTGAGCGCCTCAATCTTGAAGATTTGAGCATCGAAAAACGTGCTAGGATAGGCGCCCATGTTAACTTCTTTTAATGTCACAACCACATCCGTATGCAACGTAATAGGTGCCTTCGCGAGTTCCTCTTGCGGAGGCGGAGTGGCTTCGGCAATTTCAGGAGGGGGGAATGTTGACGGCCTCCGTCTAATAAAGCGCTCTATCTCCCGCAATGAGGACTCGTAATTTGATTTCTTTTCCTGCATCAACTTCTCAAGTGCTTGATAAAGTGCTAGTGCCTGAGAAGCGCTTGTCGTGGTGCAGAATATTTGAACAGAATCGCCGTCGAGCATTGAAACGAGTCTATCACCCGCCGCGCTGGGCCCGTTACGGACATTATGCAGCATTAATTGGATGGAGGTGATGTGCGCTACCAAAAATGCCTGGTAGTCAAAGGCAACTTTCAGACGGAAGTGACTGAAAGATATAGCTCCCTGGACTAGCGGTGTCTGATTCAACGCCTTTTCTCGCTCGGGCCATTGAATGGATGTCCGGATTCGGAAATTCTGTAGAGATGTAAAGCCGCTCATCCTACCAGTACTGTCGATACCGACCTTTTCGAACCCAAGACATAGATTTTGCTCCCAGTCGGAAGTTTTCCTAGAGGAAATCCAGAAATTTGATATCACAAATGTGGTTTTCCCAATAGCTTGGCCAAGGTCCAATTGGACGTCGAGTTCTTCAATTGAGATAGTTGCATTCCAGGGAAACGCCGCTGTCGCTGCGACTTGCTGATAACGCTGCACAAGATATGTCTGGGCTTGTGATGTTCTTTCCTGTTGAGGTACGGGTGCGGGTGCAGGCCCATTGCCCAAATCGTTCGGTATCCATATATCACGGAACAAGAGAAAATCTTGTATCTGCTTGGCGTTCACAAGGACCTTCATGGGGCTGACTTTCAGTATGGCCGAGAGCCCGCTAGTGCCACTGACATGCTTGCTATTCATCAACGATAAGACAATCGAGTCGACATCAAAGCTGCCCGTAGACTCTCGTGAATATACATGCTGAACTGAGGCCTGAAGGCTGTTTATGGAGGCAGACAAGGCGAAGAAATGGCCATGTTCCACCGAGCGTACCGTGTTCATGGTGATGTAAATGTCGTCTAGCCTTGCTGTTGCAGCTACTCTCGCAATTGGTTGGCAGCTGAGGCCGAATTCCTGGGCACAGATACGTATTCCTAGGTTCAACCTTGTTCGTCCTAATACCGCGCTCGGGTCTACTGTAAGAATATTATCGTCGGCCACGCTCATTAGCTTTTGCGACGTGGGGGTTTCTCCTCCCTCTGCCTCGTTATTGTTGCTCATAACGGCTTGGACGTTTGACGAAATTTCCATAATGAGCGGGACCACCTGCGGATACAATATATTCTTGGACGCATTGACTTTGACTTCGGCATTAAGTGACGGATCATCGAGACCGTTGTCCTTGTATTCGACTTTGATCGCCAGACCCGGTGAACGTAGCATAGTTGAACTGGTCGCTTCATCCTGCGCGAATTGGCCATATCTTCCTCCTTGAGGCGCTCTACTACGCTTGTCTGGAAGCGAAGACATCGCGCTGTCCGACGTTTTCATCCCTTGGAGATGAACAACAGCGCCTGCAAAATCCGCATCAACCAATAATGACTCCAGTTTCTTCTTCCCAAAGAAAATGTTCTTCGCCGTGTCGCTGGGCTTCTCTGAGGCAGGACTCGTCATCCAGGATGCCGAAGCCGAGCGAGCCTTTTCCGCTGCGCTCACGATAGATTTTTGAATATTCGATCCAGGAGTAATGAATTGTGACGTGAGCCGTAGATCTAACGATTTCCCGGCAGCTTGGAAGGCAAGACGAGTCGCATCTGCTGTTGATACTAATCCAATGTTGAAAACAACTTCAGGCAAAAGAGCTGAATTTTGGGACCGCAAATTCTTGGCTTGATCGGGAGGGACCATCTGGAGCATTAAGTTCTCAATGCTAAGGCGCGCGGACTTCTTCTTCCTCGTCGATAAGCCGATTCGCTGTAGAGACAGGACCAAGTTCTCCATACCCTCTGTCTGATCTACACACGGCGAAGTAACAATCCAGCTAATCTGCCAATTGGATAGCTCTAGCGAAAACATGGCATCAAACAAATTCAATGATGTTGCTGCACTCTCAGGGGTGCCCACGTCTTCCTCGACGGTAATTCGGGGATTGCGAAATCTCTGAAAGTAATGCACCTCCCGCGGCAGTTCCAACTCCTTGATTTTAGTCTGCAGATGGCCAACGACATTCACTATCGTTGAAACTGTTTCAGCAAATAGGTTGATCTCCAAGCTGTCACTTGTCAAGTGATACGAGCGGACCTGGCCCCTGTCTTCGGTTTCCCTTGACCCGGCGGTGAATTTAGCTGCAAAAGCAAAGTTTCCGCAGCTCTCTCCTTCACCTGTATTGGCAATAGAGGTCAGGTTAGCAACCACTCTGCGAAGGTTTAGCTGAAGCTCGGGAAATTCTAATGAGGGCCCAGCCATCGCAACGCGGTTGTGTGCTTCAACTTGCACAATCCCGAGATTAAAAGTTAAGCGTGCTTTGTTATCGTTATTGTTGCCATTTGGTGCGTCGGTAAACACCTCCAAGCCTGCCAATGACAGATGGGCATCGTATATGAAAGGTTTGGGGGTATCTTTCACGATTTCTTGCTTATTCCGTACTTTGCCTGGATTTGTGCTCTCTGGTATGTGGCTCTTAAGGGCTCGAAAGCCTTCACGGGCTTCATCCATCAGATTAGTCATTTCAGGCCTGTTGAGCGCCGCAACAACATTCTGGATCTTGGCTGCGTCGAGGAATATAGGCTCGACCGAAACGAACACCGAGAATTTATGTTCAATCTCATTTATCTGTGCTATAACGCGACCATTTGTTGGAGGGAGCTTTAGCACTGAGATTGTCTGAGATTTTCCTGTTGTCTGAGTCCGGATATCGTGTTCGTTTTCTTTGATGTCAAAGTCGAAAACAAACTCCTCGCCCTGCCTTGCTGCCAAGGATGCTCTGGCAACGACGCCGGCAATATCATAACGAACTGAGTTCAGTAGAGGAATGCTAATATGGTACTCATCAAGAAACAAAGCAATGTTTATCTTGTTAATAGCAGTGGTACTGGCCACAGGGGTTTTAACTGGCCGCTGCACCGGTTTCTTAGGTAAACTCCGCAAAATTTGACTTATTTGGTGTACTTCGTCTCCTAAGATGCGATCTACAACTTGTAGAAGAGCAACGGGGTCTTGTTTGACAACAAATGATAATTCTTGCGAGTTACCGGCGACTTTCCAAGCGTTTTCCTTTACTTTGCCCACAACGCGACTCTCTCGCGAGACGTTTATTGTCGGAGCGAGAAATTGATGGATAGCGAGATCTTGGTGATGGCTTCGGAATTTAGACGTTGCCGCGTCGGCAGTGATCAAGGCAGTAGCAATATTCCTACCATCACATAGCCCTTCTGCAATCATTAACGATACTTTGAGACCTGTACTAAGCGACCTCGCTCGAATGTTGATGGTGTCAAGCGTAACGGATCCATTATCGGAGGCAAAAATAATATGCAGCGATTGCCTGGGTTTGTCTATTTGGGTCGCTGTTGGGGAGTTTACTGCTGGCGCTGGTTGTCCTGATGCTGGACTAACCTCTGGTTCATTGTACAGTTTGGTGGTAACTTCAATAAGCTCACATAGCTCCCAGTTTAAAGTTATTGACGATTCCATGCAATAGATCTGTACGATAGTGCAGGTATCATGTGTAGGGTTGGCTTGATCCAGTGCATCATCTGGGTGTGGTTGGTTTATAGAGGCATTTGCAGCCAAAGTGGCGAGGACAATCTCGTTCTGCTTTGGCCCTGGATCTAAAACGAAGCTGGTTCGAGTTATAGCGGCCCCGAACTGCGCTGGTTTAGGAAATTGAGGCGACGTAGTGTCATCTCTTATGAGCGATCCAAATATCTTCGTCATCAGAACACATTCAGTCAGATTTTCTAGATCCCAGCTTCGCCATTTCTCGAAACCGGCTTGAACTTGCTCGCGGATATTTTCAGGGTAAGAGGTCGAGTCGCGTTCCGAAAGAAGCCTTTCTATCCTCTGTTTCTCATCGTGCCCGAGGGACGAATATACGTGGCGGAGGCGGGTTATTAATTTCCAAGAGTCGGTTGTCCTGAGATGGCCCGCAGCAGATCGTAATACATACGATGGCCTTGTCATAAACAAAGGGTCACCTGTTCGCTGACCCTGGGTGCATAGGAGGAATACAGCGTGCCTTATTCGATTGGTTTGCCACCTAGCTAGGCTGGCGAACCCATCGCCAGCTTCAGCGGCCATGTGGGTAGTTCGATGAAGTAGCGACGCCAGGTACTTCACTTTAGAACTTGCCATCTCCACATCAACGGCTTTAATCTTGAGGTGCCCCGACATAATTTTATCAGATGCCATCCAGAATGAGATATCTTCGATGCGGCCATTAATTGCTGCTTGGGCATCAGCCCTGCCATGGCTTCTTTCCTTGGCAGAGACCTCCGCTGACAACACACGCACACGAACTGCGGACGCCTCGTCTGATTTAGACCTGTCGACATTCTCTTTCGCAGCTGACCTTTGGCGAGCTATCACTGACATGCCTCGAGCGGAGAAATCGTACTGGTCAAGGGGCTGATCGGAACGTAGATGGGACTCAGACACAACCGTATTGGCAAATCGAAGTCGAATGATAGGAAGGACAATATTAACGTCCGTATTCTTACCCGCCACCACTATCTGCTTTTTTGCCGCGAAGATATCGGTTATAGACTCGACTTGAACAGAATCAATAATATCTTCCGCAGAAGTAGGCTGCAGTGCTTTCATAAGACTTGTAACTGCCTCTATCGCCTGGGGGTTCGAGAAAGCTCTGATACCCTGCTTGAAGTCAACAATGAAACTCGTGTATTCAGTATTGTTATCGAATATCTTATCAGCCGGTTTCATTTCGGCACTGGGAGGTGGAGCTTGGTCCAGGTCATGTTCGTTAAGCTCCGGAAGATTGCCCATATCTGGTTCAACATCATCGAGGGGAAAATATGGTGACATGAACGGGCTCGAAAAAATAACGCTGGATGAAGCCCGTGCCCGCAAATCGTTGTGATCAACTGCGCTGTAGAAGGAAGGCTGGCGGCCAGTAGATGCTGCCGAGACATCGCGTGGCAATGGCGTTAAGCGGAGATTGTCACCAAGTTGGCGGCTCCTCGATGGCGAACCCGATGAATTATATTGAACCTTAGGCTCAGAGAGACTACTGTGAGTCCGAATAATGCTTTTTTGGCTAGATCGTTCGGAACTCGATAGCGACAGGAAAGAGCTTTTGCGACGAAGATATTGCTTTGAGTGTAGTGATGATGCGATGCTCGAGGAGCTACGGTCGGAATGGTAGATATTGCTCTCGTTGATAGGTAGTGGAACCGGAGGGAAGCACATAGCGGGAGCGTCAACTTGTATTGGGGGCGGCCTAAATGGGTCATCAACAAGAAGAAATTGCGTTCTTTGTGTCCTTGAGTCCTCGTGCCTAATATGTGCTTGTTGTAATCGCTTGTCGTCATCGAATCCGGCCTTCCTATTCACCATGGTAAACTCAATTGTTGTTGTGATATATGCATGCGTTTCCACCGGATGGCTTGCTCTCGACCTATGACGCGACGCAGAATCGGCATCTACGCAGCCCAGGGCTAGATCCGGAATAGTAACCTTTAGTTTCTTCGAATAAAGTAGCCCTGCTAAATCGTTGAAGCTTATGCGCAAAGGCCCTGTTGAAAGCAGAAAGGCAACATCATCCACATGGGCCCAAATATGGACATGTTCCACTGATGCCCTAAGGAATGTCGCGTCATGCAAGATTTCAGGGGTGACAGGGGGGAGCGCGTTTTCGTCGTCATCAAAGGAGAACGCAAATGCCTCCACAGCCGCAGACAATTTTATAAGAAATTCTGCAGTCGTCTCTCCGCGTACTGACCCAACTGTAAAATCCCAATTGCAGAGATATGTAGGCTCGGTGGGTGGCAGGCCAAAGAGTCGGTTTCCAAATATCTCCACCCCGTCAACAAAAAGCTGAGACCCAGTGATAGAAGTCATCGGGGTTGACAAGCCTTCTTGCATTCCCAGCGAGAATACTAAAGGGCTGAGGCTGACATTTAGGTCCATATAATAGTTTGTGAACCGCAAATCCGCGGACAGACTTGCTATCTCAACTCGTACGTGATCCTTTGCTGAATACAAGTTGGCCGGTAGGAGGGCACCTGAAGTTTTGCAGCCAATGCTTATAATGACATCCAGATCATTACTCTTCTTAGGTGGAGGTTTGTTGAGAAGAGCTTCCGTATCTGGGTCTTTAGCATTTATAATTTGCTGGTACTCTTCCAACGTCCTGAAATGAATGTCTTCCCCAAAATAGTTGTCTTTGATCTTCATAAAATAGCGTATGAGGAATCCGTAGAGCTGTACTTCTAGGTTGCGGCCAGAAACATCTACCAGTAGTGTGTCCGTGTTGCTTGGCGAGGTAGTATCACAGTATTGGTATTTTCCCTTGATCGTAACCCCTTCCACCTGTGCAAGTTCATTCGAGGGCATGAAGGTAGCTTGAGTGTTCCATGGTGGCACATGGAGAATAAGATTTGCTCTATCAATCGCCAGATCAAAGGGAACATTATTCCTATGAGGTCGATACTTGTCAAGTGGTATGCAAAGGTCTGCTACCAACCCCGTCCCGTCTAGTATCAGAAAAGAGTTGTCATCAAAGTCTGATGGATTGTTGATTATATTTGAGTCATTGACGTTCAGATAAAGCTTGAAGTCGCCAAATTGGAGTTTCAGGAGATAGTGAAAGGGCGTAAAAGTGAGATAATCAGGTGGTGGGCCAGACGTCCAGTCATCTATTAGATCAATGAACAAGAATATATGCTCTCTCAATATGAATAATTCCATTCCGTTGCTTACAAAATCGAATTTCCAGGTGTGAAAGGCATTCCAGCCGAGGGGGTTTGACAGATTGCATGACAATCTCTGGTTGAGAGATCGACACAGAATTCCATGGTTGACACTCGTTGTGATCTCTAGGTTTGGAAACTCCACATCCAAGGTATTCGAGAACCCGGAGGCTCCAGCTACCATGTCCATGTTATAATGAATGGTGGCATTCTTGCAGATCTTCAGATCTAGCCAGCCAAATGGGCGTATCTCTGGGCCTGCAGTACCCCCTTTCGCTTTCTGTTTCCGCGAGCTCTTGCTGCTGCGTTTATTCTGCTCTTGCATTTGGGATGTCATGGTATCTGCTTGCGACTTCCATTTCCAGTTCTTCGACTCCTCGCGAATAGGAACACGGAGAGTTGTGTCATCATCTAACTGGATGTAGATTTTGAGATTTGAAGCCACCCTTGTTTCTCCAGGCTTCAGATTATCTGCCGGGGTTGCATCTTTGCACAGGCTGGGGAAGAATACCTTTTGTAAGTCTGCCCGTTGTCGATCCGCCCATGGACCATAATTTATCAAGGCCCCCTTGATGATGACGTCTATGCCCCATTCAGGTGGTAGGTCTCCATTGATATCATTAGTTTGCCATGGCTGTGGCTTGGAAGAACCCATATCCACAGGAACTTTTCCGGGTATATCCCAATAATAGCTTACGCTGGCTTCAGGGCTGTCGAGAATGGTCGTTACAGTGGCGTATTCGAAAGACGACCATTTCGCTCTACCGTCTTCTTCATCATTGAGGTAGCGCGAAAGACCTTGCCACTGATGTAGATTCCCCTGTGTGTTTGAATCTGAGATCACAGGCTCGGCAGTTGAACTCGAGAATGTTTCCACAGAGCTACTGAAGTACGGTATCATGCTCTGGAGTTTGTGCCATGCATTTCGCCGGTACCGGTGAAAGAAGCGAGACGGATGGAGGACGCCATCAGCAACATCAGTGCGCTCCTTGATATCGTCTTTAGCTCGATTCGCCGTTGCAGTTTGGTCCTCGTTATAGTCCTCATTGGGCTTTAATTGAATCATAGGATGGTCAAGCTGGAGGTCGAAAACTTGCTTGTATAGATCTGGTCCGCGGCAAGCCGTAGCATTGATGTCAGCAGAAAATTTATCTGCTTTCGTGATAAACACACTCTTTGTGTTGTCATTCCCCATAACTACAGCTGCTTTGACGCAATCGATGTGCAGGGGGAGAAGATTGAGTATAAAACTCTTTTCGATTTCCTGGTTGTCCTGGCCATGGTATGCACTGCTATCGTCAGAGTGCAGGCTGTCCGGGCTTCCTGAAGACTCTCTATTCGTATCTTTCTCCGTTAAGGGTGGGAGGCCCGAACCTTCGTCAGTCTCCAACGAATGTTTACTTAATATGTTCGCGAGGACGTTAGGTTTGGGAAATCCACGTTTCTTCAGCCCCTTATCTTGCTCCTTCTCTGTCGGATCATCCACCAAGGTGCTCTCCTGCTTGGTCTCGTCTGACTTTGCGAGTCCAGCAACTATGGAGTCATATGCCGCACTCCGATTATAGATGAACCATTCCAGTCCTTTGATTTCAACATTAAGGCGGCAAGGCAACGCCGACGTGCTGGCCTTCCTGCCGCTCTCTGTCGCAGATTGGTCCTCATAATTCTCGTCATTTTTGGCAGAAGGTTCGCTCGAGACGTTGTGAAGGCCCTTTCCATGAGAGAGATCCAGCTCCCTCACATTGCGGCGCCAATATTCCCAAGTAATAAATCCACTGTGTATGAGAATTGTCTCGTTGTTTCCATGGTATCTAAGTCCCTTGAAGAAAATGCGACCACCCAGCAACGAAATCTGTAGCGCCTGTATGTCCACATACACTCGATATTTGTGCCATGACCACGCCCGGAGTCCATAGGATACAATTGTAGCGAAGAGTCTGTTGAAATAGAAGAGGAAGAATAATGTGCTAGCGACAACAGTTAGCAATACCCCGAGGAGGAGGGATGGTCTCCTTACAGTATTCCACAAACGATTAGCTCGACCAAGAACACCCTTGAAGCTGTCAGCCCATGAAATATCACGCTGCCATTGCATCTGCGCCTACCAGTTAAATGCTAGAATTGGGGTCAACGACACAGCTGTCAAGCCTCCCGCCATCTTTATCGTCTCCCGGAAGGCCTCCCTCGGCTCTTCTCATGATCATGGGCCGGATACTGGTGTCCGCTATACCATCTCTTAAGTAAGGCGAAGGCTGCCGTCACCTTATAAGACGCGTATTGTCCAGAAGCATAACGGTAGGTTGTTTTATTTCGAATTCATGAGTTGGGAAGCTATGCTAGCTCATTGGGATGTTATCCACTCAGGTCAACATTTAGCATGTGGATTCTGCCACCGCCTTCAGATACCAAGAAGCTGATTGTGACAGGGGGTGCCAGGCGTACGACATCTTCCACGCAATCTCTCGAAGATGTTCGACATGAAATATAACGACAGAATTTGAGCGACTACTGAACAATCGGGTGTACCTACAAAATAACATGCCTCCGAACTGAATTGCTTGCGTTGGATGTCCTTAGGCTACTCAAGGGCATCAGCAAACGTCATTATCCCAAGTCCCCGCAGGCATGGCCGACAATATGTCCCACGGCACGCATAACAGCAAACACTCTGGCGGGACGGGACAAAAGTTGGCAAATGGCCTTGTCATTGTCGCTGGCGTCGCTTCTCTTGTCGCGACGCTGATTTCTATCGTGTAAGCTTCCAAACAATAGCTTCCAGAGCTCAAGTTACTGACCAGGCTCCCACAGGTCCATATGGCTCCAAACGTATGAGCACGCGCCCTCCCAGATAACGATGCACACATATTGACGAACTGCCTCACAGAAAGAACTATCGAAAGCCCCTTCTTCAGAGATATGTGGTTAGGATTTTGCTCATGTAGGCTTTATGAACTTCCACTGAATTTCGCGTTCTAACACCACCAGGGTGCCGATATACTCGATATCATCATGGTTAAGCTTAGTATCCCTGAGTGCAGCCTTCTGGGTAGATCCGATTCGAGATGTTTACGAGGTAAGATCAAGCTTCCGGACCTACTGTTGAAAAAACTTCTAATTCATGGTAGGCTTTCACTATATATACATTCCTCCAGCTTCTTATCAACTTCATGGGAGGCGAACGAGCTCTAATCATCATGATGCATGGTCGCGAACCTGTGCATCACTTATGGCCCATGAACCACTTCCTGCCGAAAGTCGACATCTCCGATCCCCATAGCTTCCTCGCAATAAAACGCGGCATCCTGCAGTACGCGTGGTTAAAGCCTGTTCTCGGCCTGGCATCCATTATAATGAAGGCGACAGGGGTATACCAGGAAGGATATATGGGATTGACATCTGGATATATGTGGAGTGGGATTGCATATAATATCAGTGTTACAGTCAGCTTATACTCCCTCGGGATGTTTTGGGTCATCATGGCAAAAGACTTGCAGCCATTCAGGCCAATGCCGAAGTTTTTAAACATAAAGCTTATCATCTTTGCCTCGTACTGGCAAGGGTTTGGACTGTCGATATTGGTGTGGCTTGGTGTCATTCCAGACGATGTGCAAGGCTACACTCCAGACAATATTGCCGCTGCTATCCAAGATGCACTTATTTGTTTGGAGATGCCCGCATTCGCCATTGGCCACTGGTATGCCTTCTCATGGCATGACTACGCTGATGCTAGTATATCAGCGGCGCGTTTGCCAGTCAAGTATGCCCTCAGAGACGCCTTCGGTATCCGAGATCTTATCGAGGATACCAAGGAGACTTTCAGCGGGAAAAAGTACGAGTATCGTTTATTCGACTCCGGCGACAACATCATAGCCCACGAGGAGTCCAGCTCTCGGGTTGCAAGAATGATGGAGGGCATGCGGTACGAACGCGGTGGTAAGGGGAAATATTGGATTCCCAGGCCGGGAGAAGCCAATGCCCGAACCCCATTGCTTGCCGGGAATGGAGGGCCCAGTACTGGACGCACCTCAAGCACTGGTCTCCCCGAAGAAGCGACATCTTACATTGGGAACCCCAACGATGGAACTGTCAACTCTGATGGCCTGGATGTTGACGAGGAGGAGCTTTACGCAAAGGCGAGGAAGCTGGAGTTTGGTGACTGGAATTACCCAGTAATCACAGCACATACTGCTAAAAAACGCAGCTGGATGACGGAAGAACCAGATTTGCTGACAACATCTGCGAACCGACACTTAATCCAACCAACAAGAAGTCATGAAGTTAAACGCAAGAAGAACGTCAAGAAAACTGTGGTCCAGTCCCAGACCCAAAGGTCAGAGAGCGAAGGGTCCCAAAGCAAAGGGAAGGGTAAGGATAGCACCGGAGAAGAAGGCCGCGCCCCTCTGTTAAAGGGTATGCTTCGACACCATTCGTCAGAATCTAGTTCGGCCAAGTCGGACAGGAGCCAGCTAGTGGACCTTGTCGTCGAGGACACCGAGGCAGAGGAGATTGAAAGGGTGCGCGCAAGAAAGGAAGGGAGCGCAGGCTGGAACGCCGTCGAGCCAAAACGCTTCGTGTAAGTGCCACATTCCATTCCAAATATACACGTGCTAACACCCCCCATAGTCGCACATACGGAAACGAAGGCGAAGAAGTCCGCGAAGGCTTCGAGCCCGAGGATGGTTCTCCGGTCATTGATCCCAGAGAAGGTGACGATGAGAACACCAACCCGAATGGTAGATTCGCTATTGGTGAGGACGACTCAGAGAGTCCCGATGCGCACGAGTCGCGCGAGTGGCAGGAGAATAGGGAGGAGGTTACGCCGATACTGAGTCCGAAATATGGACTCCCAGGTGAGGATTTGGAGAATGTCTGGAGTGGTGAGAGCCCAAGTGGTCAGGCGAAGGAGAACCCTTGATTTGCGTAGATATGTGTAAGATAAGATACCAGTGCTTGGCATAGCGCCGGCGTTATGATGAAGCCTACTCGAGGCCAGTATGAATGTATTAGCGTCATCGCACCAACAGTATACCAGCTCTAAATATTAAAGTAGCTGAATATATGAGACATTGAAACGGTGACCTTTTAGGATCGAAGAAACTCCCAAATTGTTGTGATAGTAAACGAGAACCAGTCTTGCCGCCCAGAGTTTGAAGAGATACTGTGCATAACAGCAGCTACTACAGCAACTATGATTAAAGCAATGGCATCCAGTCACTCAGGGCTGCAATCAACAACCCAGTCACTCATAAACAGAGACGAAGAGATGAGTTCTACCCGCTTAAATAGTTGAAATCAATCCGGAGCAACTATCCCCAGCACTTTAGACAAATATATTCACACTCTCACGTAGCGAAACAAATGAATCAACCAAATGACTCCTCGCTGAGACTCATTCATACAATCATGATATTTGCTTCATAACGCCCTTGCTTGACGTCGATTGCTTGTTTTGCTTCTCACCCACTGCATAAAGCTCAATCACTAAAAGCAAACCATCTTCTCAAACCGACCTTTTGAGACCGAATATCACAAAGACGTCTGAAGCCATGAATTCAGGACCATCCTGGGATTTCCCACCCAACCCTCCTGATCGTCGTCCTCCATCTCCGCCATATACACCTTCGATATCACCAGGCACTCGCGCTGTGGAAGCGGCATTGGAAAGGGAAAGGGAGTTCCAGAAAGAGGAGCGCAAAAGACGCAGAGAAGAGAAACAGAGGATAAAAGATGAGGCACCGAATCTCATGGAGAGGATGTGGAACTCAATGTTTGGAAACATTCCGCGCAAGTCCAAAAAGAAAGGGAAACAGCCAGAGACAAAGAAGGGTAAGAGGAAACCGAAGAAGACGTCACAGAAATTCAAAAGAGAAAATGGGAATGGGAAGGCAACGAGTACAAAGACCAAAACTCCAAAAGTTAAGACCAAGCCGGCGAGTTTAAAGAGCGCTACAGCAAGCTTCAGAAGTAGAGCTGCTAGCATCAAAAGCCGAGTTGGGAGCATCAAAAGCAGAGCAGCGAGCATCAAAAGCGCCATCCGGAAAAAACTGGACGATGTCAAGGCAAAGATAAGAAAAAAACCAGATGTCGAAACCAGTGACAACGACTCTCAAAACGGATCACAAGACGACCCCGATGTCGATGAGCATGAGATGAGCGGCGGCTTGGACAGTGAAACTGAACGCGGCAGGGAAGAATGTGAAAGCGAGGATGATATGGTGAGGGAAGTAGACCCAGAGAGGAGAAAAGAGCAGAGGAGACGGAGAAGGAGACAAGCGAGGCGTATAAGGAGAAGAAGGCGCCAGGAGAGACGGGCAAAGCGGAGAGGGACGAGCGAGAGCGAGTCAAGTGAGAACTCGGAGTATTATGTCAGCTATGGGCCCGTTGGACGTTGGGAATGTCTTGTTATGTAGGGTATTGCCGGATCAATAGACCCGACCTGCTCATCCTCCAGCATTCTCCGCAATTGCTATTAAAATATCAAGTATGGTATGCCGAATCCGGTGCTCTGCTTCCAGCGCAGCCCAGCAGGAGAGTACCACTGCCTCTTCAAATATATCTCCCGTGTGCGTCCCGGTCATGTTACTGCCCGTCCTGTGCTTGGGGGCCAATCTGACCCCTGGGGTACTCTCGACATTGAGGTCCTCCACAGTGCCGGTCTGTGGACGGTCATACGCAGCGGGATATATCCGCAGCGTTCCAATAGGCCTCTTCTTACCCTTACCATCCATTCCAGGGCCCGCACTACGACCAAAATGCTTCTTCTCATATGTAGCAATGAGAGCGTGGTCCGAAGTCCTCACAAGCTTCAACGACACCACAATCAGCGTCCCATCCAGTTACACGGCACGATCATCCCTTCCCCAATATCAAAAGAAAAGAGATCCACAACCACCCCCAACAATAAATAAAAAACCTCACTAACCTTCATATCATGACTCCACCCCCTAACCCCCCTCCCCCCCTCCCCCGCCCCCCTCGTCCCCATCCACCCCAACCCAACCCCATCAAACTCCCACCCCAACCTCCTCCCCACCCTCGGCCTCCTCTCCAAGCACACCCCCACCACCAACCCCACCACCTCCACATCCTCCACCCCCCTCACCGTCCGCTCTCCCATCCCAAACCAGCGTCTCCATTTCCTCTTCCTTGCTTCAGAAACGCGTAATCGCTTGGCGGAGCGGTTATGCTCGACCTGCGCTACGCCGTCGCCGAGTTCGAGGGTGAGTTTGCACCAGAAGGAGGTGCTGCGGAGGGAGCCGATGATGGGGGTTGAGGAAAGGGAGGCGGTGCTGGGGCTTGAGGGCGCGGAAGAGGGGATGGGGCCGCGGTGGAGGAGGGGTCGCGAGGTGGAGGCTGCGATGACGTATTCTGCGGGCTCGGTGGTGGTGGAGGGTTCGAAGGTGAAGATGCGCTTTTTGGAGTGCCGGTAGATAGTAAGAGTTTTATCAGGAAAAGGGGCGGTGGTTGTCCCTGTCGTGGTTGACGCGAGGTTGAGGTACTCTGGCATCGCGGCGGACGGGTGGTGGTGTCTCTTCTACCATCTAAGGCATATTCAATCGATTGCTGACTTCACATTTTACTTTTCAGATCGAAAGATGGGAGATTGGGAGGTTTTTAGACAGTCGAGATTATGGATGCTCGAGGTGCCAAGATGCACTGCCCGTCGTCGGTGGAGCTATCCCTGTCGTTGCCGCGAGGGGATTCCCATGTTTAAATCCCCATGCAGGGTTCGTGACGTCTCGGTAGCGCATTATACCCCTGGAAGGGGTTAGCTTCCAGAAGGAGGCGCTCGCGGGTTCGTGCCTAAATTGGAACAAATGAAATTTGACGGGTTGGGAGGAGCGAATTAAGGATGTTTGATTAGCATCGTGGTGATGGTGGGAAATGTAAAATATGCTGTTACCTTGCTAATAGTATACTGCGTCTTTTAACTCTATTCTTGAGTAACTGGGATACGGATTGTGGCTTTGAGTGATTGGCTCGCGGATTATAACTCTGAGTGATGGAACAGTATGGGATCTGTTACAGGCTCATATATTCACACTGGCCTCAAGAACACAAGCTTCATATTTTACCCAAACAAGATATCCGTTGTAGCTCTAACATTATATATCCCCCCCCCTTTACAACCCCCCCAACAACTCCTCAAGCGTAATCGGCTTCCTCACCGCATTCGAAAACCCCTCATGATACGTAACCCAAACCTTATTCTCCTTCTCCCCCCCCTCCCCGGGCAATTTCTGCGCATTCCCATCCACCTCCCCCAACGGCCCAGCCCTAACACTCAGCACCCTGCCAAAGAAATCCTTTTTCACCTTCAACGGATTCTCATCCGTATCCACAGGCTTGATCGGTTTATCGCCATACCCAGTTTTAAAAGTATACGTCGTATCTTCGCCGAGGAGATTCCCTTCTTTAAACCGCATCTGCCGCGCGGCGTTGGCCATTAGTTTCATGGCTTTTTGGTATTCTTGGTCGAGGACTTGGCGGACGGCGTAGCGGATGGGGGCCGCGGAGGAGAAGGAGGATTCAGCGCCGGCGGTGGGGTAGTCGACGAGTGTATCTAATGGTCTAGGAACATCATTAGTTAAGATACTTTGAGAAATGATAGGGCTTGAGGGAACTTACGGCTCCATCCTGTACACCCACTGCGTGACTCTACTCCCGAAATCTCCCTCTAGCTTGCCGCGCTGGTAGGTGACGCCAATGGAAGCCATGACATCCGCAGCGCGCTTTACCATCTCGCGTTCGCCTTCTTTTCTGACGCTCGCGATGCCCCTGGAATCTCCGCTGCCGCCTACGACGACTGGTTTTACATCTGGGCTGAGGATTCGTACCAAGTAGGGCAGTAAGTCTGTTGCCATATCCTCCGGGCTCCTAAATGACCGCAGTAGCGTCGCGTTCTGCTCTCTAAAGAGATGATGTTCATCGCGCAAACTGTCTTGTAGTTCGACCAACATTGCACGATTCAACTTCTTCGCCTCAGTGGCCTCGTAGTCTGCTCTAGGGCCAGTAAATGGGATTTCCACCTCCGCCTCTCCATCGTTATCAGTTCTCTTCTTCTCATACTCCTGAGCAGGCCGTCTCGTCGAGCTCGCAAATAGGTTGTGGCATGCCAAAATAGGCTGGCTGAGGTACGGCATCAACTCCCAGCTTTGCTCCTGATACACCCCCTTACTACACGCATTGTAGAAATGGAACCACTCATGCGCCGCGTCTGGTTTCGAAAGGACCGAGTCGTCGTTGAATGGTTGTGTCGGGTATGTGCTGAAGATATCGCTCATGATGCGATCAGACTCATCACTCGTATCAACCATCTCGCGTATCCGTTCCATGCCCGCTTTCTTCGCAACTTCGGCAGTGTGAAGCCTCTCACGAGGCATATTCGCATCCTTAGACCCCGCGGAAGTGTTCGCCGACATAGTAGGTTTGGGGAACCCAGCGCCGGTGAGGAAGACGCGAGAAACGATTTCTTTGGCCCCGCCGCATACAACACCGCGAGTGCCTCCGCCGCCATAGCCTAGCATGCTAGCCATATTGGCCTCAACCCATTTCTTGGTTAGTTTTGGCTTACTGCTGGTGTCGGTTTTCAGTTTCCTAGCTACCCATTCGCCAACGACGAGTACGCTGCGGAGATCGCCTTCTGTGCCTGAAGACTCGAATTTGGCTTCGGGCCCGGAGGATAGGCCCCATGTAGCTTCACAGAGCCTGCGGACGCCATCAGCCTCACAGGCCACACCTTCCTTCTCGAAGACGTGTTTCATGCGTGCAGTAACCGCATCAATAGGTGGTTTCCGGATGTGGATTACTTCCGCAAAAGAGGACTGGCGAAGTTGTCTGAGTGAAGGATGATAGACGTCGTTGCAGATAAGAATCATTGGCCGTAAAAGGCGAAAGAAATCGTCTTCCTTCTTCTTCCTGCCTGGTTTAGGCACTGTTGCCCCAGGCACAGCATTCTTTGCGTCCAGCTGGACTAAATCGATCAAGGCTCTGATGAAGCCGCCTTCCCCTGAGCCGCCTGACCCTCCTACAACCCCGTCGACTTCATCAACTACCACGCAAACAGGCCGAACTGGTTTGGGTTTGTGGCCATCCTTTGGTTTTGCGCCAACATTCTTGACACTTTCTGTACCAACACTCGTACGTATTCTGCCCTTCACCACATTTGCGCTTCGGTCGTCACTGGCGTTGATCTCCATAATCTCGTAACCGGCTTGCATGGCGCAGACATGGGCCAGCGTGGTCTTACCGAGACCTGGTGGCCCAGTAAGGAGAAGAATCTTTCGGTGTGGCTTCTCTTCGGGCTCACCATCCATCCCGGGTTTCTTGGACAGGACTGGCTTTGGCTTCCCCGATCGGGGGAACACAATGGGATCCCACCCTTTAAGCCAGCGTAGAACGTCTCGGTGTGTTCTGTCATCGCCGACAAGGTCGAAAAATCGGCGTGCTCGGTACTTCTCTGTCCACATTGGTGTCCGCCGTGTCCTAGTATGGTACACGGGTTCGACGGATGGCAGTGGGACTTCTGGCGCAATAGGCTTTTCTGTTTTTTTCTGTTTGATTTCTTTTGTGGCATCTTCAACCAGCTGGTGTATGTCTATTCCGTAGTAACTCTTCTTTGCCCTCCCAGCTTTTGTCGTTGATCTTGCAGCAACCATTTCTTCATAAGGTACAGCAGCGGTTTTCTGCCTCTGCTTGATGTTGAGCATTTTGCCAGAGCAGGTGTAGCCTTGTTTCAGGCCAGCGGACTTGCGTAAGAAGGATGGCATAATTGGTGAATACGATTGTTCCTGGTCCTTATTTAAGACTGCTGCATTGAAAATATCCGTATGCGCATGGTAACCCGTAGATGGTAGAGCCGCTCCAATATTGTCGTCCTCTGTTATCTCAGAAGGTTTGGCGAGGGAATTCGGCAACAGCTTGTCTGCTTCAAGCATACGTCGCTTTGCCGCGGGCTCGTCAATCCGAAAGTCATCCTCCTCGTCATCCGAATCGCCGTCAACGAAGGCTCCAAGGTTCTTGGGTCGACTTGTAGGCGCTGGGGCAGGTAGAGGCCGTTTGGCGCCAGGAGGTGAAGATGTCTGAGGATACGCTACCGGCGAAGAGAGTAAAGAGGGCATTTTCGCTGGTTTTAGGGGTGACGATTGTATGATCTCGGCCGTGTTCTTTATGATCCGGGATTGCACTGGAGTTACTGTTTGGTATAAGCATTTACTCCATCTCTTGATCTGGCGGGGAATTGCTACCAAGCGGATAATCCTGGTCGCTGAGGAAGACCTCTTCAAGCTTCCATGAACGGTGTTGGATAACCTGTCGCCGTTTTGTTTTAAATGCCGTGGTTTCCTCCTGTAGCAATTGTAGGGCCTCGAGCTCGTCGGAGTGAGTACTGGGCGGGAGGACGGCGGTATTATAATTGTCGAGCTCCCAATCGTCGTAAGCTGGCGGATCAGATGTAGTCGGCAAGAAAGGAGAAGATGGGTAGCAGTCCATTAAACTATCTTCGTGGTTATCATTATTGTCGTCGTTGCTGTTGATCACTGCTTATAGAGTTGTGGTTGAAATGGACCCTTGGCTTTCCCACACACATATCTCGAAAACGCGTCTTGACGCGACTTGTAGAGTGACTTCGCGTCTTGGAGTAATTGAGCGGCGGAGCGGGGTGGAGTGGGGTGGGGCGGGGCGGAAAAGAAGTGGGAAAACACACACAGCACACAGCATACCCACCACAGCAAATAAGAGCCCCACCCAATAGAGTTAGGACCGAAAGAGTGGACAAGACAAGACTTTCCGCCCCGCCTTTCCTGTTTCCTGGGCATTTTTGTGTGATCCATCCATAATATGCATGTCCCTACGTACTCCATTACTCTGCACCTCCGCACACCATTTCACAGTATTCCCGATCAATATCCGAATGCAAGTCCTTATTCCCATCAACCATCTCCTCTAAATCCAAAAAGCCAAGCTTCAGCTAAGAAAGGTCCCTTTAATCTTTAATTATCCTTATTTATGGAACATTTTGTGCCAATACCATATCCTACCCCGGAAAGTGGCAACAGTGTTCCCGACAGGCCCGATTATCAGCAAGGGGCCGCCGCGCAATTCGATAATTCTCAGTCAGAACATCCCAAAAAGAGACAGAAGAGGAATAAGCCGACTTTATCATGTGAGGAGTGTGTTGGGAGGAAGACCAAGGTTTGTGATATTATTTATATTTCATCCGATCCCTCATCTGTTGCTTCAAAGTCAGGTGGCGTAAGCCTGGTTCTTTTGGACCGGTCGGGGCTTGTCGGAATCTATCGTCGCTGCATCAGTATCATTCAATTTCCTAAAATGCGCTTCATATACGAGAACCTTTTTGCGGTCGCGTTCATGGATTGGCGGCGCAGACTCCATACTCTGGTTTCATTGCATGGATGTGTTCTATGCCGACGTCGACGTCGAGTTCTGTTTTGTGGCGACAGCTTGCCAATAGAATCTTCGACAGTTTGCTAACTTCTCTGTTCACAGTGCGATAGGGGACGTCCCCATTGTCTAGCATGTAAGTTCTTCACCCCCCAAGTTATCACGTGGTAGATACTAATACCATGCTTCAGGTCTCAAGCGGCAGACAGAATGTCAATATGACCGCATGGCAAATGTTCTCGAGTAAGTTGCTCATCAGCTTCGTAATGATATACGAGGCATACATGCTTTGAACGTGACTAAACCGTCTTGCAGAGAGACGAACCGTTCAGCGACTGATTCCCGCCGCATGACAATCCCCCCGAAACGGAGGCTTCCACAGCAGATCCATAATGGTGCTAACCAGCCTTCACCCAAACTTGCCATTCATCCCATAGAACAGAGCATCTCTCGGACATCGTTAAACTCCCCCACTGGCGCACTTCCAGATGTGCCAAACACCAACCAACCGGCATCGGCATCCAATGTTTTCGGCATAGGCTCTGAACATCCATTCGCAAATTACTGGACCTGTCAAGGAGGTCTGGCAGAAGTGATCTCAGTACTCCCCGAGAAGATCCAGGCAGACATGCTGTTGGAACGATACTTCGACATCGTTGATTGCGTTTACCCATACATCCACCGTCAGACCTTCTACGCCGACTACTCCCATTTCTGGTCTCTCTCCACCGCCGACAAAGCCAACTCCGACGCCGCCCTCATAGCCCTCATCTTCTCCATGCTAGCAATGGGCACTCAATTCGTCACCGCCCACTCCTCAACCACCAAACAAACCGCCGAATTCTACGTCTCCGCCGCCCACCAAGCTTTACGAATGTCCTCCTACCTCAACAAAACCTCCATCCGCTCCATCCAATCCATGGTCCTAATCGTCTACTTCCTCATCAACGACAACCACGCCTCAGACGGCTGGGCCTTCGCCGGCATCCTCATCCGGCAAGCCTACGCCATGGGCCTACACCGCGACCCCAACATCGTCTGTCCCCACGCCACAACCTTCGAGAAGCAACAGCGCCGCAAACTCTGGCAAGCCGTCCTCTTCCAAGACACCTTCCTCACAGTCCTCCTCTCCCTGCCCCCAAGCGCAACACACACCGACGTCTCGGTCGCCGACCTCGTCGACGACGTATCCTCCATCGCCTCCTCCTCCCCCACAGACGTAGCCTACATCCGCGGCTGCTGGACGCTCGCCAACCTAGTCCAAGAATCCATCTGCTCCCCCCGCTCCCTCAGCCTCCCCATCGCCTCCACCCCGCGCCACAAATCCACACTCCTCGCCTCCTTCCGCGCCGTCTACCGCAGCTTCCCCGACCAATTCCGCTGCTGGGATTCTGCATCCATCGCACACTTGGTGTTGACGAATAAGAGGTTGGTGAGACAGACGCTGTTTTTGACGAGCAATTATTGGCATAATGTTATGTTGCTGCATAGCTCGGAGAGTAAGGAGGTCCCGATGAATGTTAAGGGGACCCTGGAGGCGGCGCATGAGGCTATTAGTGCGTTTTTCTTGCTGGTGGAGGTTTTTGGCGCGGAGGCGAGGGTGTGGTGGGTGTTTTGCCATAGGGCGTTTTTGGAGAGTGTGTGTATGGGGAATATATTGAGGGGGCAAAAGAGTCATGTTGATAGTGGGGATAGTGGGATGTTTGCGAGGGCTAGGGGGGATATCAGTAAGTCACATACTCCTTGCATATTGTATATGGTCTTGCTCTACGAGAAAGATACTAACAGACGTCCTTTCTAGCAAAAATGATCGACATAATGACGAATATGTCCGAAGGCGAGAATGGCTGCGAGGTAGCCAGAACACGCGTCTCTGCCTTGAGCAACTACGTATAAGGGAGGGTTTTGTCACATAGGATGGTTTTAATTGTTGTTATTTAGCGTAGTTTGATACCTATCTCGTCTTGTTTACTACTCTCAGCTATCGTACCTGGTAGAATCCCTCCGCGCCTTCTCTGTGCTTTTGCAACCATATCCCCCGATCCATATCTCTGATCTTAAGTCATTACGCATCTATAGGTTCGGCATAATCATGGCATCTGTCAACCCCTTCAGCCAACCACCATACCACCCCCCCTATCCTAGAACCTCAATCCCCGTTCCCATACCCCATAAACTCAGCCTGTCTCTGCACCACCTCACTCCCCAACTCACTCATTCCTCCTCCCACTCCCACCCCCCGAAAACCTCCTAAACCAGCTCCCAAACGTACCAGCAATGCTATTCGAGCTATTATTGCTATGATCCGATCCCGGCCTCGCCCCCCTCTCACCACTCCTCTCCGGCGGCGGTCCCCTCTCATGATTTCTACTCCTCTCCCTCTCAAGCTCACGCTCCTGGTCTCTCCTACCCGTGCTCCCCGCATCCGTATCCGATTCCTGGCGGCGGAAACTCGTATTGCGGTTGTTTGAGCTTGCGAACGCGCCTGGGACATGCGATGGCGGCGAGGCAGAGCGTTCACGTCGGGAACTAGGATTCAGCCTAAGACCGGCGTAATCTGCGTCTCGGCCGTTGTGTTCAGGTTCCAGACCGGCGGTTTGGCGGATCGATGCAAGACGGGTTTCATTGTTGCTTGGTCGGCGTCTAAGGAAGGTCGAGCGGCGGGCATACGGTTGTTGGCCTTCCACTCCCTCAAATGGGTCTGGGCTATTCTGTCCGGGTGGGTTTGGGTTTGGGTTTGGAGGGCTTGTTGGAGGACTGGTTCCTGCTGGTACTGCGGTTCCGTCTCTGGCCACGCCGGTTCTGCAGATGGGACAGGTGTTGTGCTCGCTCAGCCAGGCTTTGGCGCACGCCTCGTGGAACCAGTGACTGCAGGGTAGTGCCACCACTTCCTCATCAAGAACCACGTCGTCCATACATACGCTGCACTCAGCTTTGCCCTCTGGTCCCAGCATCTCCTTGTCGATCTTCTTCTTCGGCAGTGCAGCAATAGCCTCTGCTGGTGCTGGGCCTGGTGCGTTGCTTGTAGGGTGTTGTTCCATCAACGCCGAGATAATTCGATCGAGTGCTTCTTGGCTGTATACAGCGTCACCAGACACCGCATTGGCGGGGTTGAGAAGGCCAGCGAAGAGACCATGTAAGCCACCTATCGGGTTCTGCGCATTGATACCACCCCCGTTTGCGCCCGGAGGCTGCAAGACGAGCATTAGATCACGCAGGATCCTGGGTGCTTCGTTAGGACGACCTTGCAAAACGAGGATAAGGACGGCGGGTGGACGCTGGGAGGGAGGAGCGTACGTGGTTAAGTCTTGCTCTTGCGGCCCCTGCTGGCCCTGTTCTTCGCCACCTCCATTGAAGGTGCGGGGAGGTTGCCCCCCAAACTGAAATGTCATTCGTGTGCCCCAGACTCGGGGTTGAGGGCCAGGGCGATAGTCTCCCCAGCTGGGTGGCGCAGAAGGGGGTGGCCTAGCTGGTTCACCAGGCTCTTCACCAGGGCGCGGCCCTGGAGGACCGAATGGGGATCCAGGGTATTCGCCCGGTGGGCCAGATACGCGTGTGTTTGGTCCTAGTATACCACTTATGATTCCTTCAAAGTCTCGCATGGTTTGTGATGCGGGGTCATCGGGGTTCGGTGGTTGGCGAGAGCTTCCAGATGAGAAAACTTCGCGGGGAGAGCTTCTGAATGTCCTCGATATGAAGGTTGTCCTACCACCCTGTGGGTTGTCTCTAACAAACTCGCGAATGTCGCCCTCTTCCGGGTCAGAGTCGTGATTGTGGTGTTCCCAAGGATCGTGCTCGCGAAGGCCTCGAAGCTCGTCCTCAGATAATGGAGCCGGTAGCTCTGGAGGTCTTGGGTCGTTCTCTGCTGAGATCTGAGTGAGGTTAGTGTAAATTCCAGAGCCTCGCCGTCTAGAAAGTGGCCATACGATTTCCGTGATCTCACTATCGCATCTTGGGCAAACAAGCCCACTTTCGTCACGATACCAGTCGTTCTCACAATTGTGGCAATATACTACCTCTCTAGATCCGCTGGCATCCAGGCGTCGCCTCTGGTCTTGAGGTTGGTCCGCCATGGCGTCTCGGACGCCTTGGTACGCTGCCAGGGCTGTAAGTCCGAGACTCAAAGCCAGGCCGGTCCTTCGGAGAGCTTGAAAGGCCAGTTTTAGTTAGTTGCCTGCTGAGGCTGATATATCGGTGTTGTTATGTGATCTTCGCGAAGAAAATCGATACCAGCTGAGCAGAGGCTCAGAAATCCGTCATCTGTTGATGTGGCGTAGCCCACGATATTCAGGGTACTGCAGGGTAGCCTAAGGTAGCGACGGGGTTTCGTTTGCACAACGTGGTTCTAATTTTGGCCAGGTAGATCAAGGGTGAGTGCATAAAGTCTCGGTTTTAAAACATGCTGACGCTGTGTATCAGCCAGCTGTAAGAGAATCAATATGAAAGACAGTACAAAGTGTAGTGGGACAATCATGGGGTTTTAGCTACTAGCAGGGCCTGGACGGAAGCGCGGCTCATGACGACAGTTCCAGCCATCTACCGCTCGGCAAATTTGTAAGCGCCACTAGGCGGGTTGGATTGCTCGGCGATTCCAGCGATCAATGTTCTACCAGGCATCAAACAATTCAGTTTGATATTTAGGTGGCGTTCACTTTATATTTGCTCTGTATACTCTAATTTTGCGTTCAAACATAGCAATTCTACCATCATTAACCACAACAAAAAATTATTAAATTCAAGTAGAAATTCCGCGAATTAATGTTTCTAGAATCATCTATACAATAATCACAAAGCACAAAGCACAAGATGTGCTCAAAGAGCTTATTTTTAGAAGTAGAGACAATATAGAATTTAATCCTTCGCAATCGGAATCCTGCATTCCAAGTTTACATCATACAAGCCTATCAAGAGCACTGCTGTCATTACGGTCTCAACTGCTCTTCGGCATCCCAGGCAAACATCATCTCGCCCAGTCTTCATCTCTTCCTCGCAACCCCTCTAAAGATCATTCCTCCAACAATACCAGCAGCAACAGCCACACCGCTCAATATAGCGACCCCCATAAGCCCCTCCTTCGCAACCTTGTCGTCGATCAAAGCCCTCAGACTCCCCGCCTGCATATTCGTCGGTTCCCTATCCAGCAATAAATCATTATGCCGCCTCGCTTCCGCATAGTTGCCTAGTTTGTAGTTGCCGAGGGCGATGTAGTAGAGGCATTCCCGCCGGCGCTCTGCCGAGTCGCGGAAGATGTCTGAGAGGAGGCGGACGCCGGTTTGTTGCTCGCTGCGCTGATTGGATTTTATGAGGCCCTGTAGGACGAGTCAGATATGGGGGTCGTCCGGCCGTTTAGAGGGTGACACGTACCCATGCATAGTTGAATTTTGTTTGGACGCCGACGTATTCGCCTTCTTTTTCGTATTGTGCTCGGAGGACCTGTAGCTCGGACGGCTTGAGCGGGCTGTGGAAGTTAGAAGGCGATCACAAACTCGATGATGGCTCAGTTTGGCCAGGGGTTAAGCAAACTGACCTCTCTGCGTCTGCTGCATCTATAAGTCGCAATTCCAGTCAGTAAACTCATCCGGGACCAGTAGGAGACGAGGTCAAAGGAAGGCAGTGGTGGTGAAGGGTCGACGCAAACAGCAGCTGTACTTACATGGTAGAGTTGTCATGGCGCTATGCTTGAAAAATAAACAGTACGAATAATCTGCAAGTCTGAACTTTTAAGTAGGTAGGAATTTGATTCAGATAATGGAGTTCATGAAGTTCAGACGATCAGGGTTCGAGTACGTAGAGCGCGGTACGACGTCACCTGTGGCGGTGCACGTGCAACCACACTTAAAACTGATTGTTGCTGTGGCGACAAGGGTTTTTGTTGACAGCGGCCCCAAAGGAAGTGCAACCACGATGGATAATTATATTAACATCCCAAAACACAATCAAGATCATTCCAATATTTCAATAATCGATCAGACGATAACTTAAATAACCACTCTCGCGATTACACCCACCTCAAATTTGAAAATCAACATTATCAGCAACGATGCTTCTCGACGAGGATCCAGCGACGGTATGCACATTTCCATTAAATATGTATTCTTCACAACTAATGCGCCTCAGCTCATTCACCACACAATCGGCAACTTCAACATCCAACCCGACAAGCTCGCCGTCTCCCGCATCAATGAATCCCTCTCCACCCTCCAACAAGCCCGCGACCTGCGCCTGCGCGAAGCCGAGAACTCACTCAAGAGTATGACTTCCCACCCCCCCGGCGCAACACCGCAACACCGCAACACACTCCCCATTTTCCGCAAATTGCTAACATCTCCCTTCACAGAGCTCACCAGAACGCTAAACACCCTCCAAAACAACCACCAAGAAACCCTCCAATCCCACTCCGCCACCGCGCACTCATCCCTCATCGCCGAGCTCGACACCCAAAAATTCCGCGTCGCCAAGTCCTTCTCCTCCCTCGAGATCGAGACCGACCACTTATCCACGCAACTCGCGGATCTCAAAGCACAGCTCCAGGAACTAGAACTCCAGGGCGTGGATGGTGGGGAGGAGGCCAAAAGGAGCGAGGTCGAGGATGAGGTGTTGTTGAAGTTGCGCGTTTATAGGAGTTTGGGGATCGAGGCGGAGAGAGAGGATGGGGAGTGGAGTAGGGCGGTGGTGAGGGGGAGGGGGAAGGAGGGGAGGGGGGAGGTGCAGGTGGTTAATGTGGAGAAGAAGTTTAGCAAGTTCTTTTATGCGAATTACTTCTGGCAGGCGCTGTAAGAGGGGAAGGGGAAAGGGGTGAAGGCGGGAATGGAATACCAGGTGCGGCGGCGTCCGATGGAGTTATAGGGGCGCGATGTGAGCTTTAAGGTGGCTATTTTGATAGTCGAAGACGGGGATGGATACGATACCCATGCTGCGCGAAAGTGTTTGTAGGGGTTATGCATAGTAATGAAAAAATGATGTTCATGATTAAGAAATTTATATCGGATATACTAACCATTGATTGAATGATCGCTTTCCTAACTAGGTGATGGCTCTGTATCAAACTTAGACTGTGAGGCAGAGAGACAATATGTACATGATACTAATTCGTATGTACAACGAGATTTGTTTTTGTTTAGTCCAACTCTGCTTCAATGACGCTCTCAACGGACTGAGGAGGTCTCCAAATCTTGACAATCCGCAGCCCTGAATTTCTAATGACCTCACCCCACTCAATTTCAGTTCTCTCCTTTGCCGCAAGACACGCCATCATGGTGATATCTGACACAGTCACCCGCGCGAGCGGATTAACACGACTAATTAGGCTCTCATGGATGAGTAGCTTTGAGTATCCCTTCTCCATGGCGCTGGCAACGTTCTTGAGGATCTTGATAGCCGAATCATCAGGCCAGTCATGCAACACGTTATGCATGAAGTAGATACGCGCACCTTTGACGGGCTGGGGCGTGAAGAAGTCATACGCTTGAGCTGAGATGGCTCGGTCGACCTGGACGTCCTTCACGACATCTGGGAGGTCTTGTAGGATGAGACTCCCGTCTGGTATATCCGGATGGCATAGCCGGAACTTCTCCAGATCGTGGCCTTTGCTTCCACCAATATCAACAACCAGCGCGCGGTCAGGCTTGGCAGCGCTCACAACAGTGCTGGTGGGATACACCTCGGGCCAGGGTGTTAGGTTGTACTTCGAATGGCACTCCATAGCAGCGTGGAAGTCATTAGCCATGGCGGGGTTGGTACTAAGGTCGGCGAATAAATTATTGCTAGTCCCTTTCCAATATTGCCAATTACAATCATTCACATCACTTGGGCTCTGGAATCCCCTCTCCTTGAGGAAATACGGCAGGCTTTTGAACATGGGGCTGTTAAGTTGAGCGTAGAATTCCCCGTATACCGCAGACAATGCAGGATCGGCGGCCAGAGCCTTGGCCCAGGGGGTGGGAGCGAAGGTGTCTTCTGCAGTCTCGATAACGAGGTGCTGCCCTGAGATTTGCCGCATCATGCGTTCTGCACGGTGAGACAAGATTCAGTTATTACTGTATCCGAATCAGGGATCGATCGACGTACTGATGAGCAGCTCATCCGCTCCTGTAAGCTCAGACAGCTCTGCACACGTCTTAGGTGATCCCCCGCACTCAGCCCACTTCTTGAAGACACCAGCGTCAATAAGGGTTTTGACGGAAGCATTCGTGGCACCGTTAACCCAATTGTGATCCCATACGATGTCCCAAGGCGATTGAACCTTTCGGAGCGCTTCGAAGAGGGCATCTCTCGCCCGAACCCGCTCCGCCTCGTTTGCAAAGGAGCTTCCGCTGATCTCCTGGAGGTCCGCAATCAACTTGTCTGCGGATGCCATCTCTTGATCTGGTTCAATCACGAGGATGAAACTGACTCAAAATACGTAACAGCAAGTAGAAAAGTGAGAGTCAGGGGGAGGGGCCCCACGGGTAATGATATACTCCAACACTGGAAGCACGTGCATCCCCCCACGAAAGTAGTGTATAATTCTTACATCGCTTGGACATCTGTGCGTATCTTGGCGTAGGTCTAGGTCCAATCCCGGAAACGAAACACCAAAGAGTCCATCACCTCCGTGCCATTCTCGTAAGGGTAGTGATTGCCAGATTTTCATGCATAATACCAAAGGAAGGACTCAGACAGACCCAGGGAACAGTTTTCAGCTCCCCCAGCCTCACATCATGAGGTTTGAGAAAGAGGCTAAAACAAATATTGTATCCTACAACCCTCGTGCCAAGTCGCCCCATCGTTACGGGCCGGACCAGTGCCATCGTTACGGGCCGCACGCGGACCGGCCAACCAGGCCCTCCCCTTGCTCGATATGTGGGAGATTGCCAACCTCCTCCCCATACTCGATATGTAGAAGATTGTCAACAACCTCCTCCCCTTGCTCGATATGTGGGAGATTGCCAACAACCTCCTCCCCTTGCTCGATATGTGAGAGATTTGCCAACCTCCACCCGAGGTTGAGGTGCTGATATATGTATCCGGTGGAACTGCCACACGGCACAATCATAGATTGTCTCCTGATTTAAGGTTTCACGATCGAGACCATCCCATTCTCCATATACTTCGACAGCTAGTACTTCCAAAGCGGTTGAGTTATAGGGCGAGTAAGACCTTGACATGACTGCCTTGTGGCAGACAGATGACTATGGAGTCCAGGCCAACTGGGCATGTTGGACACTGTTTGCGTTTACATGCGGTTTGTCAACACCCTCACTGTCCTTTGTTGAGCCTGTCCTTCGTTGAGCAGCCATAGCATTGATGCTGACCAAGTCCCTTCGCAGTCACTGTCGTGCTCCGAGTTATCTGCCGCACGCACTTCGTTCGTGGCGAGGGAAGACTTGGTAGCCTAGGTGTCGATGACTACATCACGATGGTTTGCGTTGCAATTCTTCTGCTCACCTGCATCCTCGTGAGCATTGGCTCCCATCACGGCCTCGGACGACATATGGCCAGTCTGGATCCTCCGGATATCGTGGAGGCGCTAAAGTGGAACGCTATCATTAGCTCCATCTTGATCTGGAGCTTCTCGTTGCCCAAATTTGCCATCATTGCTATCCTAAAGCGAATTCTTGACTATGGCCCCAAAACGACAATCCTTTTCTGGGCCCTTGCCCTCTCTTCACAGGCCTGCATCTTGGCTACCTCGGTCTGGTGGTTTAAACAATGCACGCCAGTTGAGTACGGATGGGATAGGAGCATCGATGGACATTGTGCTCCGGTAAAAGTTATGGCTGATCTTGGATATTTTACGTCGGCGTACTCGGCTTTCCTTGACCTCTTCTTTGCCCTCTACCCGATCCCACTCATTATGCGACTTAACATGCCCTTGAAATCACGTATTGCAGTCTCTATTGCACTCGGGCTTAGTGGGCTAGCTTGCATCGTGTCCATCTACAAGCTGGCGATTTTCGGGCAGGTTTTTGAGATTCTGGAGAAAGATCCGACATGTGAGAACTTCTCCACTTCATCCTCACTGTTTCTGAATGGAAATCTAATCAAGCCAAATCACACAGACCCAGTCCCCTACCTTGATATCCTCGGCGTCGCAGAGGGCTCTATCCTCCTCATCTGCGCGTCCATCCCAACCCTGGGGCCTCTGTTTCATTTTGTGAGAGGAACTCTCACCAGCACGGGAGGCAGCAGAAGCATGCCCAATCAGTCTGGAGACAACTCTCAAGGTCGCTCTGGTGCTATCGGCAATGGTAGTTGGGGTAAAGTGAAGGGCGATAATCTGGAGTACGCGGAGCGCGGGTCGACTGGTATGACTTCGAGCGTGGATGATATCCCTCTCGTTCCATCTTCTAAGCACTAAAACCACTAAACCGTAAAAACGACTGCGGAATAATAGACATAAACTATATTGGTATTTGCTTGTCAAATCGACAACCTGTCACACCTACTCCTTTCCTAAATATCCTCCAGTATGTTCCATATAACTCCCGGGCTCAATACCCATAACTGCGTACACTTCCTTTATTACACATAATCCTCGCTAATTCTCCATGTTCCCTCCTACACCGCCAGGCCTCATTCTTTCGGACTCACCGAATTCCTCCTCGTCATAGTCGGCGTTCTCAGAGCACTCGGGCTCCAAGTCCCTCCCATAGCATTCTCTTGCGCAGTTCCCATCCCAAAATATCCATCCACAGTCGTAAACCCACTCCTCGTAAGCGTCGGGGTCCGTATCCTCTTCGTATTCGGACTAAAGCTGCCATTCCGCCTCATGGTCAATTCCGGGCTTCGATTCCTCTCTCTCTGGTCTCCAGAATACCCCCCGGCTGTCAAAGACCTCTGATGGTGATACCGTCGCGGTGATTCGGCAGGTAATTCGAGCCGTGAGTTGATCCTCGTCCATAGTTGTTCCCCGTCGCTTGGTTGATCAAGACGCCATCCTCCTACACCCTCGAAATCCCTCCCAAGACCAACGGAGTACTGCGGCAGGGGAAGGGAAACGGCAGACGCAGCGGGTGTGAGACCTGACATGAACGACGTATTACTCAGTCGTCTCGAGCGCCGCTCAATCGTCGGGGTCGTAGCCGGACTATTCTCGTATGTAGCGATCGGGGACAAGAACCTATGCGAGAGCTTGCTATGCGGATCATCCGTCCTCAGAATATAATGCGGTACAACAGCCAGCACAAGCTCCATATACACGAAAGTAACCCTCACAGCCAGAATCGACGCAGCCACCAACGTCGTAATGACCGCCGTGCAAGCTAGCGGAATCGCGACGAAAACGGCCAGCGGGAGGCTAAAGGTGTATAGAGACAAGAAGCGTGGCATTGTGAAGCATGGGCTTTGAGCATAATTGAAGGCTCGGGGCCTCAATACATTTGTTTTGGGGATTCTTCAATGCCGACGAGCATTGGGGAATTTGATGTTGGGTGGTCTGGCATGTGGACCGAAGGCCGTTCCCCGCCTGTGACGTCCCTTGTGGGGTGCAGGGCCAGGTACGTACCACCTGGCCGAACGGGCGCCTTACAGGCTAGCATGGCCTATCCAACCTTCAGTCGATCCAGGGACGTGCAGCTTGAGCGTTTGAGGAGGGACCGTGCGTTGGTGAGGATTGATATTGGAATTAAAGCTGGTGAAGTTCTTGGAAATAATAAATAGAAACAATTTGATATTTTTATATTGATTGACCTCTAAAATCCTTCTTTATGTAAGAAAACCTAAACATAAAGGAGTAATTGGCCGCACAGTAGCGTTTGTTTTGATCAGTCTAAACTGGCCTGATATTGGAGCTGATGAATTGCTCTCCTTGGTTCAAAGAAGAGTTCCTGAATAACTATTCTGTAGCTAATTGAGAAGATGTAGCATATAATCACAACTCAGTAATTAAGAGCCTTTATTTAATTCATAGTTGCTGTAAACGCTCAAAGTCACAATGATCTCTGTTCTCCGTCCCCAAGTTCTGAGTGACTGTTCTCACCTCGATCGCACGCCTACGCGAACAGATTCACAACACAACCTCAAATTCACCTTCACCTTCACCTGTTTCCGCCCATTTATCCCCTCCCACAACTTACACAACAAACATTTCTTGTAACGTTTATTAGAAATAGCACATTACCCCCAATAAACCCACTCCAAACCAGGGTGTATGTGCCCCTCCAATTCACCATGAGGACCAGAAGTTCTGGTCCAGCAAAGGACCCCATCACTGGAGAGATTTACCCAGATTCACCACAGAGCACCATTCCAGCTTTCATCCATAAACCCGTACCCTTCAACCCCTTTCCCGAGTCGGCATTTCCGACACTTGAATTTCCTGTTCCAAAGCCATCTGAACGACATGAGCGGGCTCGTCGTATAGCTCGTAGCAATCGAGGAAGTCCGATAACCCCACGTCGAATTGGTTCTCCGAGCTCAGTCGCCAACAGCCAACGTGGGCTTCAAGGAGTAAGTCCACTTGGACAAGGGATCACTCACAGTATGAGCCCTCAACTAGAAGAGAACGCATCGCCTTCCGGCGAAACGTCTCCTTTAAGAAGCCGACCTATACCGTGGAGATGGGTTTCCCACGATGAGCCTGGAACATTCCAAAATAATCCATATTGGACAGACGATAATGAGCTGCACCCACTGGTGCCTACTATTATGGAGAAGGTAAGATAATACCGTCTATTTTCAAATCCATTCCTATGTAAATAGTAGCCTTTGGATAACACAACTGACGTTTCATTCTTTGAAGAAATATGCTGTTATTCCTGCCTGGAAAGACCTTACTCCCGGCGTCCAGATCGTCATTATGGCCGAGATGGTGCTCTCTTTCGGACTCGAAAATGCGCCAAAAAATCTGGAACTATCTCCTGCGGAGATTAACCAGTTTGTCGACCTACAAGAAAGCGAGGTTCAAGCACAAGCAGCTGAAGAAGAAAGAGCAAAGCAGTATCTTGACCAACGTTTTCAAGAAATGTTGGCAGGGAAGATAGATGGCTCGAATACCATGGAGCTTCTCGATCTGCAGTTTTCCCATGGATCAATATGGGAGCCAGCAACATTCAGCTTGAAGAGGGTGGATTTGAAGGCTGGATCACGCTTTCTGACAAGCCTTGGCTTCGTAGACGAGTCCGTGAGACTGTGGGAGTATCACGGAATGGATGCTACCATTGGGTGTGAGTCTGATGATTCAGACCCAACTGTGACCAATGGTCCCCAAGGAGTTGGCTCTCCAAAGACAGAGCGTCCCACAAACCAGGTCGAGAACGAAATCACTGTCAATCCAGACGAGCCAGAGAATCCCGGGATTGAAGTCGAGCCCAGCCATCACTTCGTGCCAAAACCTACACGCAACCTCCTCCTTGAGAAAGTTAAGAGGCCGAAGAAGTCCAAACCGCCAAGGAGGAACCAAGCATTACTTGGATTGGAACCGTATAGCCCTGCTCGTACACCTAGCAAGCTGCGCATGTCTATTTCAGTGGATGAAATACAGACCGACGAGCCGTTCGATGAAGAAGAGGCAAGTCCTGTCAAGGCTAGAGTAGCACGCCATGTTCCAACTGGGACCGACCTGTCTAAGGCTGTGAAATACACGAAGCCGGCAAGGCAATGGGCTGATATGCCTAATGCTGGACGAGGTTCGAAGGAACAGTACATGCGGAAGCAGAGGCAAATAGCAGCGCCACTGAAACAGACGAGTTATGTTGACCTGACTGAACCTGAGCCTGACTCGCCAGTGACCCCGGAGAAGCTGAAATATCAGAGTAACACCTACCTTCAACCACCATCCGAGAACGCTTGGTTTGCACCCGTTCGGGGGAGGTCAAGAATGCCAGCCGCAAGAGAAATAATGAGCGAGCCCTTCCGTGAAGTGGACTATCCAAGTCTCCCAGTGGTAAAGAACGTCGCAGGATTTGCAAATCCTCTCCTCGCCGCCAAATGGGCCAAAATCCCCAAACCAACCGACAACCCCAAGTCCGAGGATCCAACAAAGGTACCAGTGCTAAGACGTCGCTCGGCACTGGGTTTTGGGGCCAATGGGTCGGACGGCCTCTCAAGCAAGGAACTTCTCCCCGGCTCATCGATGCAGCATTTTGATGAAACGCCAAGAACAAAGCGTAAGACAATGACCTCCAATGAGCTACCTAGCCCATTCGACGCATCAACGCCAGACCGCGGAAGCAACGGACGAAAATGGAAGGAAGGAACGGTGGTAAGAACTAGACAATTGAGCATGCAAGAGAAATATGTCGCAGACGAAGACGTACCATCAACGCCGCGCCGCGCAAACAACGGTCAGAAATGGAAGCAAGGCACGGTGGTTAGGACTAGACAGTTGAGCATCCAGGAGCAATATATCGCAGACGAAGAAGTACCAATAGAACTGCTAGACGCAGGAGAACAAATCCTGATGACACGGCCACGGATCTCTGCAAGGGGGACAAGAAAGAACAGTGGGCTCTCGACAACTGCGGAAGGAAGGAATGGCAAAGGAGATGGAACAAGAAAGAACAGTGGGCTTGCGACTGTTGGGGAAGGAAGGAATGGTAAAGGAGAGGGAACAAGAAAGAGCAGTGGGCTTGCAACTGTTGGAGAAGGAAGGAATGGTAAAGGAGAGGGAACAAGAAGGAACAATGGAGTCGTGACAACCACCACTGGAGAAGGAAGGAACGGCAGAGGGGAGGGAACAAGAAGGAACGATGGAGTCGCGACAACCGTTGAAGAAGGAAGGAATGGCAGAGGAGAGGGAACAAGAGGAAGAGCGGAGAGGAGATTCTACGTCCCGAGGAGCCTTATGTGTGACCCAGAGGATGAAGATGAGTAAGGGGTCGGTTCGACTTGTAGGATATCGTTGCTGTTGTCTTCTTGCTGGTGTTCATTGGAGTCAAGGCCTAAAACGATGGATCCAAGCTGCGGCTTTATGTACGCTCTTTCGAGTGCTTAGCTACGCTTCAAGTTTAGGTTGGCAATGAAAGCTTCACTGAAATAATAACGTATATTACTTTATCATAATTTTTAAAAGTGATTGTTTTCAGAAGGTTGGAATTGGAGCAACATTGGAAACTGCATGGCCGTGGTCGGCCGTTCGTATCGCCGACCCCAACTGTAGTCCCATTTCGCTTTAGCCTGCACAGCCACACCTGTAAATGACGGCCAGCCTCGCGGCTCACAGCGGTCATCGAGGGAACTGGGATTGGGAATGAACCACAGTCTGTCTCAACATCACAGCAGACTCACACTATTATCCTCCTTCCAAATTTCGTAAGGTTACGAGCGGCGCCCCAGAGCTTCGCACAGTGACGGCAGCAAAGCCACCCCAACCCGCCACTTCTTTACAGGCCAGCGATCCCGGAGCCTCATTATCATGGCGAAGCGCATCGAGCAGCAAGAAATCGAAAAGTACTGGGAAATCTTCGCCTCCCTCTCTCATGGCGGGACGCACTTGACGGGCTCCCAGGCGGCGCCGGTGCTGAAGAACAGTCAGCTGAACGATGATAAGCTGGAGAGGATATGGGACCTGGCGGACGTCGACAACGATGGCAGTCTGGATTTCGAGGAATTCTGTGTTGCGATGCGATTGATCTTCGATATAGTCAATGGGGTAGGTACTATGAGATCCGGTGCTACCACTGAAATGGAAGTGCTAACAAAACCAGGAATACGCAGATGTGCCAGCGTCATTACCGGACTGGCTGGTCCCCGAGTCAAAGGCCCATCTTGTGCAGGCCAACCGCGCACTCACAGGACGACAAGTACAATTTGAGAAAGTGGAAGATGAGGATGAGACTCTGGGACTGAAAGACGGCTTTGATTGGTACATGAGCCCATCAGACAAGTCGAAATACGAAGAGATCTACAATGCGAATCGGGATGGACGAGGAGAGATCTCTTTCGACACGCTAGAGCCACTATACAGCTCTCTCGACGTGCCAGATACCGATGTTAAATCAGCGTGGAACCTAATCAACCCAAACGCAAACTCTACAATCTCCAAAGATGCGACTCTGGCCTTCCTACATATCTTGAACAACCGCCACGAGGGGTTCAGGATTCCTCGCAACGTCCCGCCATCTCTGCGTGCCTCGTTTGAGCGGAACCAAATTGATTACCAGGTTGACAACCAGCGATCTGGCTCGCCGGCGCAGAAGTGGGGTTCAACAGGTGGCGAAGAGACAAGCACAGGACGCAAGGCCAAGTTTGGAGATACCTACCTGAGCCGGTTAGGGGTTGGCGGAAAGAGCAGCTATAGGCCAGCTGGGACCGACTTCTCTACGACCAAGACAACTGAGGATTGGGAGGAGGTTAGGCTGAAGAAGCAGCTCGCCGAGCTAGAAGCTAAGGTTGACAAGGTGGAAGCTGCATCTGCGAAGAGACACGGGGGAAAGCGAGATACAAAGCCCGCGCTTGTTAAGAGGGAATTGGAGCAGCTACTTGATTATAAGAGGAGAGAGCTGAGAGAGATGGAGTCGGGCGATGGCAAGAGTAAGGAGGGCGCTGAGTTGAAGGGCGTGAGAGAGGAGATTGAGGCGGTCAAGGAACAGGTTGATGGACTGGGGGCACATTTAAGGTCCAGACAGAGCGTTCTCGAAGATCTTCGACAACAAGTGGAAGATGAGAAGGCAGGGAGGTGAAGATAGAATTATTCTTTCTTGTAGAATACACTTTCCAGATAGAAATATCATATAAAGCGAGTGTTTATATCAACAGTATTTTAAGAACCATTGTATGTACCGAGTTATGCGTATGGTCTGTGCGCGTTCGGGGATGACAGATCCCCCAATCGCGATAGGAAAATTAAGCTCGAGCGAGTCCATGTGAGCCAAAGCACGCACTGACTTCGATAACCCTCGAAAGTGGCATAAAGATATCCAAGTGAACATTTTCCGAGACAACACCCCCGAACCCCCTATTACTTGCTATTTTGCTTGCCATTCTTCCCTCCAGCTACTCCTATTCGAAATACCCAATTTCTACGCCAAAAGGAATGCGCTCAACGAGTGCAGGGGCATCTTGGCACTCATACCGCCATTATTGATGCGTGGAGATCAGGAACCATGATGAGCCCTGTCAATGACGACTTTACGCCCCTGGTGACGGTGGTGGGCTTCCATCATGCGAGGTGCGCAATTGTTGAATGAGTCTGTTCTTTGCGTTGGAGCTTACGGTTGCGCAGAGGTCCTGAGGTTGAGTCGTGGTATGGAGCGGATGAGGGGACGGATCCCGCCGAGTTAAATAACTGGCCTCTACTCCCGTTCATGGCCTTGTCGGATGGGGCACATGCGTAAGAAGCTATTCCTGGCCTGTTATTTGTACTTGCCCTTACTGACAGCGGATAGATCCTCCGAGGACTTCTCCTACTTCACGCTTCTGAAGCCCGGTGTGGATACTAGTCTGCCGACCTCCCTATTCGGTATATCATGTACGAGACAAATAGCAGCTTCCGAATTATTAGAGAAATCGGCAGAGGTTACACGCAGTACGGTACAGAAGGCTGTAGTGGTTATCGCGGATTCCCCACATCTATTTGGAATGCTAAGGGAAAGACTGAGCGTGGTGACAAGCGCATGGTTTGCCCAGAGGGACTTTACGGAGACGGAGATATTGAAGAGGTTCCAAGAAAGCCTGAAAGATGAAGCAGAAAGAGGAAGGCTAAAGGAGGAGGTCGACAGAGACCAATATCTTGGCATGAGCTTGCGGCAATTGATCAGGGAGTTCAAGTGGCAGACTTTAGTGCTGTTCAAATGCTGCCTGTTACAACCAAAGGTTTGTGGATTTTGAGAAGCGCTCAGGAGGGACCTACTGACGGTTTTCATAGATGCTCTTCTTCGGGACTCGGTGTGAGCGGTTGTGCATGATGCAATTCTCTCTGATATCGCTGATTCCAGGCTTAATACGAAAGTTACAGGATTGCGCAGGTCCTGAACTAGACAGCTATGAGAGAGGCCTTGCCAAGCCGACAAGCTTAAAAACGAGTGACAGGAATTCGTTGATATCGTATATGGGCCTCCCCCTACAGATTTTCGGGAAAGGTAGCCTTTTTGGACCATATACCCCTCTTCAACAGTTGGATACTTTGGCCGATTTCGGCACAAAATCATACATCGTCGGGTCGACCAATTCCCTCCTGCTACAGCAAAAAGATCGCTATAGTGACATACTAATTAATCTCGACGAAATATCTATCAACATAACATCGACCTCGTTACGGACGGCCCTGAACCTCTCCGTTGCCGATCGTCGTTGGATAGATTTCATAACACAATCGGTTAACGATACCTGGGACGATGCGAACCCTGAGCGCCCAAGTACTATGGGTTACGTAGGAAGCGAAGAGTTCATACGGCTCCAATTCGAGGAGTATTTACTGTCCTTGATATCTTCTGTCAAATGTCACAACTACATGACCGCCAATGCAGGAAACCCGAATGTCATGCTCCCGCAACTCGATGGAGACCCCACCTATGATTTTGGATCGGATTGGATTGAGGCGTGGACCCTGACGGAAAACTATAGAATATGGAACAAGAACACAGACAGCCATCTTTTTGATATTGTCGAGCCAAAGCATCCCTGCGCTGGCGGGTTGACCATCGATGATGTTCAAAGGCGCCTTGCTCAACAGGTCCAAGAGCTTCATCTTGATGAACGATTTGCGGTTGGAAAAGAAGTTCTGGGGCGAAACCTCGCAGCTGGGAAGGAAAGGGCTAGCGGCGTCTTCAATAAGCTCTACAATGACATGGAGCTATTACGAGAGAGCCAAAGAAGACGGCGTGCTGAGCAAGCAGCCATTCCGGAGCGTAATGAAGCAGCCTCGCCAACAGCAAGACATTTCGTACCAGACCTGACGAAAGCACAAGCGGCGGCGGCAAATGTGGGCAGCATGGCTGGTTCATACGTGAGCAGTTGGGCTTCGTGGGCTGGAGAAAAGAAGAAGGGATGGGGCGCGGCATCTTCAAAACGAAACTCAGAGGACGTACAAGATATTGATTTTACGCCCAGGGACATCACTCCAAAGGCATCGATAACTGTGTCTCGTGATACGGCAAGGTGGACTCCTGAAATAAAGGCCGCCAGCGCTTCCCCACAAATTCCGACTACCACGATTTATGAAGAGCTACAGCAACAATCACGACCACAAACACAGGAATCGTACAAAGAGAGCATTTTTGATGCTGATAGTGTGACTGATGATGAGGAGGCTGCGAAGATGGTGGGTAGGGAGCCGTCGACTTCTCCAAAGCTTCCAGAGCCCAAGCCGGTAACCGCAGTGGATATCGAGCCGGTGGCTGCTACGAAGATTCCAGATTCCAAGCCAATAACCGCGCTGGATACAGAGCTTTCGGCTGCAACGAACCTTCCCGACCCCAAGCCAACGACCGCAGTGGACGCAGAGCCACCGGCGGCCACGAGCCTTCCAGAAACCATGTCTGAAATCTCACTAGAGACAAAGCCACCGACTGCCACGAGCATCCCAGAGATCATGTCAGAAATCCCACTGGACACAGAGCCATCGACTGCTGCAAGCCCTCCGGAACCCAAGAAAATAACCATACCGGCCAAGGCGCCACCAGCTGGACCATTATCTCCAGATCCAATTAAGTCGGCAAGGAGCGATTCAAGTGGCAAAGTAAGCGCGATGAAGCAGCGATTCGAGGCTGCAGCAGCTGCCAAAAAGAGTTGATGTACCTCAAAGGTGCCTCATCCATATGGGTGTAATTTAGACATGAATATACAACAGTCCACCCAAGATTTTATCTTTGCACATTTTAAATTTAATAGCCAGACATTTGTACATAGTTCCGTCAGAGTATTTCCCAGCCAGCGTAGGTCAGATATGCGCAAGCCATAATTATACGACTTGATACCAAAATCTGTGTATAATTTAAAAATATTATATATAGCACGTATACTATGAAGCCAATTTCATCAACTCTGAGACCCGAGTCGTGATCTTGGTTTTGGTAGTGGCGGATAAGTTTGCTGACCAACGGAAGGCTTTGTCAGCCGACGAGCTCCAACATTGTCACAACCACAACGTCTTTGATGCGAAGATTCCGCTGCATCATTATTTCTATGATATTTTATATGCATAGGAGCCTTATACGAGGGTAGTAAATGAGTTATGGCCGCCGATTTGGCCCCTAATGCGTGCTCTCGGTGCAAAGGGCTCAAGAAGAAGTGTGACAAAGGCCTCCCTTGCTGTGAGCGATGCACGAGGTAAGGACATCCGCTGCACTATCGCAGAAAAACGCACCCTACTTCAATATCTAAATAAGTAACTAGGCTTGGTGCGAGGTGTCAATATGATAGTGGCACACAAGATTTGAGGCCGATGCAAAATGCTCCAGACGCGGACGCTTACAGACAGCCACACCAGCTACCAACTCCGCCAAGCATGTCTACGCGCCAGGTCTCGCCTGATTTACAATCGGCGCTTGGTATGTTACAGATTTGTGACGACGATGAGAATCTAGGGAGGCAGATAGGTGCTGTGATTGCGAACACCGGCGCTGATGTTGGCATCTTTTGCTCCACCTACTTCAACACCCTCCACGAGTGGTTTCCAATTATTCCTAGCCGTGACATCTACGACCGCATAGCTACGCTTTCGACGGGTCCCAGCCCAGACTTCGCTATACTGATACTGTGCATACATCTGATTACGAAGATTGACCGGACAAATTGTGATTGTCAAACGATGAAGCATTACTACCTGACGACAAAGCGGTTATATGCACTCGTTACCTCCTCCGGTCGAATATCGAAAGAGCTAGTTCAAAGCGGGGTTATTCTTGCTCTTTATGAATATGGCAATGCACTGCCTGACACAGCATACGTATCAGTAGCTGGGCCAGCGAGGATGGCTTTGCTTTTGGGCTATGACAAGACGGTGTATGAAGAAGGACATGATGCGGTCTGTTCTGACGCCGAAGCCGAAGAACAGCGGTGTATTTGGTGGTGTATTATTACCCTTGAAAGGCATGTTATTCCTAAACTATGGGGTGTTTCTTCTGACACTTTGCCAGGGTAATGCGCATGGACCATATGGACAGAAAGCTCCCTTTTATCACTGCGTCGCCATCACCATGTTCGCGTCTTCCTTCCACCTCGGGAACTAAAATCAACCTTGGAGTGGGTTTGAAACTTCCCGGAAATCCTTTCCAAAACTCCCGTCCAGAAACGCGACTTAAGACTTTTGCTCTAGTTGCCCAGTCTATTTATTTCCTGGATCGTGTCATCGAACATATCAATACTACCTATGAGGAGGTAAACCGAAAGTCAGAGCTCACTGCTCAACTAGATGAAGGAATCAGAGCCTTTTGCATGACGTTATTAGAAGAGAACAACCATGATCGAACTGGCCACTGCTGGCCACATGCTACATGTTTGAGGTACGTTTCCTATAGTTAATGAATATGCGAGTGCTAACCATCGCAGTGCCCTATTATTCCTTTCCCGCGATGCTCTAGAAGTGAGAGACGGAACCTACAAGTACGAAGACTCATGTCGTGCGATATTGGCTCTTCGATCAGTCATTCGAATCACTTTAGAAGGCGTCAGGTCAGGCTCTTATACGACACATACTGCCGTTGAACTCGTCCCAATCTGGGGCTTGCATTGCCTTTATTTGGCGTCTACAAGTCACACTGAATTTGGCGACAAAACTAATGAGAAAGAGTGGGAAGAGGACCTTGAGTGTCTTCATCAAACCTTGTCGTGGTTTAAATCGAAATGGACGCTTGCTGGTTCGTGTATTCCAACCAGGGCTGAGAACATACAACTCACTAATGTCGACTCTTAGGCTGCTATTTGGACTGCTCTAAGATGGCCACTCGTATAATAAAAGATATTGACAGAGCATACCCTAATGAGCATCCAAGTGGGCTGTGCAGCGGAACCGGGTTACGATAGTGAGACGGCATTTAATTCATCTAAGGCCTAGTGCCATACTAATATTCAGAAGGATAACTACTTCTCCTCGGTATCCTTTTTGGCCTCGAGCTTCGTCACCAACTCCCCCAAACCCTTCAAGATCAGATCCTTGCTTTCACCATTGCTCCACGCCTCCTTTGCTGTCTCATGCAGCTCTCCAGTCATCGCACTCATAAGACCTGGCGACATGTTGCGGTTGTTCTCGTCCCTCTCTGGGAAACTCAACTGCGGCTTTGTCTCGGCAACTTGGAGTTTCATCCCTTCGAGGGTTTTGACGAGCGCGTCAGATGATGCAGAACCACCAAAGATTCCGTATGTTACGACGAGAATCGGCTTGCCAATCCAGGCGTGATACAGGAAGTCGATAGCGTTCTTGACGCCGCCAGGAATTCCGTAGTTGTACTCAGGGGAGACCAAGATGTACCCATCGTACTTTTGGATCTCGTTTGTCCAGTCTTTACTGTGTTGGTGCTTGAATTCGCCATAGGCTGGGACCATGGCAGGTAGAAGTGCTTCATCAAAAATCGGGAGGTTGAAGTCTTTCAGGTCGATAAGAGTGAAAGTGGGTGCCGGCGAAGAGGTGGCGGCGCCGCCCTCGACGATAGACTTGACGATCCCGGCTACGTGTGGGCCGATGCGGGCAGCACGGGTCGACCCGATGATTATTGCGATGCTCTTGGAGACCGACATTGCGAACGTTTGTGTAGATAGGGGGATATTTGGGGTTGTCAAGGTATAAAGGGGGCTGGAGGTTGGAGAATAGTGCGGTTTGAAGTCAGAAGTGTTCGGCTTGGAGGATGTTAATTGAGAAATGCAAACTCACCACTACGTTGTCCCCCTTTATATATACTTCTCGTCTGCCTTTCTTACCTCCCTCGGACAGCAAAGACTCCGTCCCTACCGAACTTGAACTACTATGACCAACACAGCCCGTTGTTTGATTTCAAAGCAGTAAGCCTTTTCATTCCCCATATTTCCACATTATGAATTGCCAGGTACGAATTCTACCCTCGGGAAGGTTAAATCTACATTATTTTGTGATACCAAAAAGGGGCTGCTGTGACCTTGGGAGGCCAAAATCGCGTTGGAGACTACCAACGTCGGGTGGCGGCCGACCGCCTCTGCACGAGCGGCCCCGACCCCGCCCCGACTCACGCTAATGCCCCCAAAACGGCAAATATGGGGCGCTATATGATAAATGCACCAGGCTTTCAGTTATAAAGCTTTAAACCCCATACTTAATTGAAACCTGCGAAACCTCCGAGGGTATAAACTTGCCCATATCAGTCAGAATTGCGCCATCGGCGAGCATGGACTCCACGCCAGGTCTGGTGGAGGGCGGGGAACCAGGGCGTCTGTGGAGGGGTTTCCACTTAATCGATTGATAAATTGAGGGCAATGAAACTTTGGATTGCTGCAGGAGCGGACCAGGCATTATCCGCCCGGTGCTTAGAGTCCATGTTGGATATCCTAACAGAGGACAAGAGCGCTGGTTCACCTCACGGCAATTCAACCTGTTCAAAATGTTTGTTACATATTTTTCCATTGGATATATCCTGGGGATACAGGATGTATGTATGCCAGTGTCTCCACGTCATCACAGGAATGCCGTATGACGCCCAAAAATCCCAAGGAAGACCGAAGCCGTCAGTTATAACAGGAAGCCAGCGCCGTAGGCGTTTCAGGCGTGTGTTCCTTGGTTTTGGTAAGCAGTGCATTCATTTATAAGCCTTTGCTGCTTAGTCAAGAAGAGGAAACAGGGTGGTATTGGCTATAAGACTAGCCTCGAGAAGAGAATAGAGAAATGGTTCTTACCCAAACCAAGGGACACACGCCTATAATGGGAGACCCAGCAAGTAGCGTCAAGTTATACAAGCAAGCTATTGTATGACAGGAAGTGTTGTGGATACGAGGACGACGGGTAACTATTAAGAGTTAGGTTGGCTACCCAAAAGCATAGGCCTTGAGTAACCTTGCAATCGCTGACAGCACTTATAGTTACCCCTCACCACGTTCATATTCATGAACGCCGTGCGTGTCTGTGAAATAAGAACTATATTCTATGTTTATTTCTCATTGAAAATCATGATCTAGGCTCAAAGGCCACCTCTAGCTTGCCGACACAGCAATCTCCCACTAATGAGCTGCGGCAACAACTCTATCATTCTCCTCCAATACCTCCTTTACTGCCTTCCTCGCAGCGACTGCCTTATGCCACCTGACATAGTTAGGGTACTTTTTCTCCAGCTCCTCAATCGCGAATTCGCCCTTGAAGACAAGTTGGAAGCGGTGATCCCAAGCGATGAACGATATATCGGCATATGTGCACTTGTCACCAACAAGATAATCCCTCCCTTCCAACGCGCGGTTCAGCACGTCGTATACGCGGAGGACTTGGTCCTTGTACCGTTGCTGGGCACTGGGAAGCTTTTCTTGGTGGTATCTCTCGAACCACATCGCCTGTCCGAAGTAGGGCCCCTGTCCAGAGGCTTGGAAATATAGCCACTGCTTCACCTGGAACTTCTCGGGGACGGTGTCGTACGTCAGCGACTTGGACTTATCATAGGTCTCGATGAGATATTCGATGATGGCACCGGATTCCCAGAGGATGACGTTTGTGTTTGGATCCTCGATGGCGGGGACACGGCTGTGATGGATTAGCAGAAGAGATACAATGGAGGTCCGAAAAACATACCCGTTGATGCAGATTTTCTCGTACGGCTCCTTCTTGAGCTCGGGAAAGGTCAAAAATTCGGATTTATAGGGAACGTCCAACTCGGCCAAGATCATGGCAACCTTCCATGGGTTGGGGCCACCGGCTTCATGGTGTTAGCAGGCACAATGGTGGTGGCTACGACGTATCACGGCTTGGGAGACTGACCGTGGGAGTAGAGGGTAATTGGCTTGAGATCCTTGTTTTGAGCCATGGTGAACGTGGTTGATGTTATTAATGACGGTGATTTAGTTGGTTTACTGACACGATACAATGGAATCGGCTTGTGTTATACAAAATACAGGTCTATATCGAGATATTACGGTCCATTTAAGTTCCCTCATACGAAACATGAACCACAATATGAAAACGAATATCCCCATCAAATTTGATAACTAATAGATAACTAATGGATAACTAATTATTTACAAATCCTTGGTTTGAAAGCAATCCCCCCACAACGCCCTCTACTGAACACAATTCACGTCCTTCATATGCAGGAACAGGCAAGAACGGCAGGAAACAGACGATTCGGCTGCTTGAGATAGAGGGGCCGTTATGGCCCGAGGGGCAACACGAGCGAGCGAGAGGACACGAGTTGGTAATAGCTCCAGTGAGTGGACCTGCATCGTCCATGCAGCTGTCAAAACTGAGGCGGGTATTGTTAGAGCCGTGGGTAATACGCAGGTACTCGAGTCGTGAATTGGATCTAAATGTGGATCTTTTCATGAGCTTGTTTATTTTCCCAACATCGATGTGGGGAAATTGAGGCTCGCTTACAAATATTCCAAATTATAATGACCAAATCAACGGGACACAGACCGTCCTTGATTACAAACATTAGGGGCCATTGGTAGTGCTCGGAAATCCCGAAGCCCGAGGCCGACGGCTGCTTGTTATCTTAGGGGTTTTGACTATCCGGCCTCTGATACCAGCTACGGTGAAGCTGAACAACTTGATATGTTGATTCAGACTTCGCCACTTTGCAATTTGGCAAGGAATCTCAGGTATCTATCACTGCAGCGACTGAATAAAAGCCGGGTATATCATAGTTTCATTCCCTAACCACTAAGAGTACATCTATAGCGTATCATATCTCAGTTTTAACATCTATGTCCTCACCATCCGCATTTTCCTGGGGTTGAGCCCCACGGGTCACCCGTCGCGGCTCCGCCTCTTTCTCCTTGGCCTCTCCATCGCCACTTTCCACACTTGCATCACTCGTGAAACTGCTTGCCGGGTGAAGTTCCCTCTTCACAAGTTCTGGGGTAGTTCTCCTCGACTCCTCATTTTCACTAGCGCTCGCGGCGGATAACGAGCTGACGCTAGTCGCTGGCCGTAGTTCCCTTAGGCCCCGTGTAGTCGTAGCGGTAGACGAGCTTAAGTTGCTGCTTGGCCTCTTCTTCCTGCCCGCTGTTGACGAGGCTGTGCTGCTGCGTCGGCTATGGGTCGTGCTTCCACCACCACCCTCCTCTTCTCCCCTGACGCTTGGTGTGGGAGTATTACTCCTGGAGTTCGTCCTCGAATGGCTCCCAGATCGCACACTTCCGCTTCTAAGCCTCTTCTCCTTGTCCGCTGGTAAGCCTAGGTGACCCGTTCTATGAACGCTATGGTTATGGTGATGGCCGTGTTTCTCGATATCCTTCGCCGTCAAAACCGGTTGCATCCCAAGTAATTTCTTCCACCAGCTTAGTTTCTTGGCGTGCTCGCGCTCGTACTTGCGGAGCTTTTGGAGGAGGACTCGTCGCCGCTCGTTCTCGCGCTCCCAGTATTCGGTGCGATAGAGGTCCCAGTTTTCGCGGAAGGTGGGGGAGAATGGCTTGGGTAGCAGTAATAATGATATGGTATCACCGCCGGGCGAGAGATCTTCTTCATGTCCTTTCGATGGGAGATGTTCAGCAATATTCGGTAAGCCGCTGGTAGAATTGCGGTTTGACTGCGGGGTCGGGTTGGATATGGAGGGTGGTATGTAGCGATAGGTAGAGGAGCCGTTGTTGAGTAAGAGGCCTGAGGAAAAGAAGAATGAAAAAGTTGACATCCATTCCTTCCACCAGGGCCCCTTGACCACGACAATCTTGTAATTGAACCCTCTGAGACCACGGTTTGTGACTCCAACCCACCGGCGGGGCCATCGAATTCCTCGCTCCCACTGTCCTGTTCCCCAAACCAGCACCGCTGTAACAACGCCGCCCATCAAGCAGACTTTCTCCGCCACCTCAACCACCCAGTATACGGAACCTCCTACTCCACTCCCATCTTCTCTAGGCGCCAGAAACAAGGCGTAAGCGAAGTATCCTGTCCAGAGTGCGAGGAGGGTCAGGAAGAACGTGTGTTGTCGCCGCCGTGCGCGAAGCTCGAGATATTGTGCGCGCAAAGACGCTTCGAGGATAAGAAGGTTTAGGTATATTTGTGGAGGAGAAGATGGCAGATGTGCGAGAGGGTCAGCGACCCCAGAAGAGGTTGTCGTATCCGCTGAGGGCGCGTCGCCTTGTGGTGCGCCCTTGATGATATGGTCGAGCCTCGTTTCCGACATGTTGCGCTGTGACTATATGCAAGACGCAAGTATCGAGTTGGGCCGTTTGGAGGAGGCGCTATTGAAGCATGGCCGTCGCAAGAAAGAATCTCTCGTATCCTCGGCTTTCGTTCGTCTCACTACGTCGCTCGCAGTCGCCAGGAAATAGTTCTGCAATGGATCAAAGAATACGCTTTCAATTCGAACAACTCTCAGCACCTCGAAAATATCCACTGCTGCATAAATAAAGCAAAAAAACGGTATACAGAGGTAGGGACGAGCGTCATAGAGGTGCTCTCTATAGGAATCCTTGTCCGAGTTTAAGCTTCGTGATGGGGCGGAGATCGGATAAACTATCGGAACCTAAATGCGGCCGCACATGAACTTTCGGGGTTTCCGGAGGCTCTTTTGTCCGACTATGACACGTGCAAGGGTGCATGGACCCCAATTGATTGGACACCCCACCTCCTTTGAAGGCCAGCCAGGCGCGGATTTGTGTACACGTACCACGGTCAGCGGCCTTAACTTAAAGCCAACGGACATAACGAAAAATTTAGCCACAAGGCACACCGTTGAGTACGTTTCGGAGAAGAACGAGACTTCATAAGCCCGCGAGTCTGTGCATAGTACGCATACACTATATATATATATATTTCCGGTAGTTGCGATTGAGTGACGGGTAACGCTGTCTCTCAGTCGCGCCACCCCTCCGTCATTCTGTATCCCAACACGGCGCTGTTACTGCGCTCAACAACTTGTGACACAGTAGCCCTTCGTCACCTTTCGGGCCTCATAGTTTCTCCAACAACTCAGAAACACCAAGCCTACTCCTCAATGCCTTCCCCAGCAACTCACTCGGAGGAGGATGCTACGCGCCACGGCGCAAAACCGATATTTGCCTCAGAGCGCACCAGAGAGGCAGCAGCCGCCCCAAAGATACCAAGCCAGGCTCCTCGATTTGCTCAGTATTTCCCGTTAGGTTATAAGGAAGCCTTCAATCAATGGGTAGGAAACCTCTCCATCTGAAACCTGCGCGTCTCTAACATCTGTCCAGTGGGCCACTGTTTCGCCAGCTATTGCTGAGCACAATGTCCTTTCCTTCGTTCCTCACCTCCGCCAGCCTCCCACCCATACGCAGACGGGAACATATGCTACCTCGAGTGACGAGGCGCCAATGTCCTATAACCCCGACCCGAACCGAGCTGCAACCCCGGTGCGGACAACCTCAATGAACGACCCATTCGGGCCGCGATCCTGGCGATCAATGATGGTCCAGCTGGGTGGGAAGAACCGAGCCCTGAACGAGTTCTCTGTTGAGAGAGAAGGAGAAGAGGTGGAAGAGAACCTAGTAATGCTTCACGGATATGGAGCTGGTCTAGGCTTCTTTTACAAGAATTTTGAGGGAATAAGCCGCGTTAAGGGTCTGAAATTATACGCTCTCGACATGCTAGGAATGGGCCGAAGCACACGACCGCCCTTCAAAGTGAATGCCAAGGACCAACAGGGCAAGATTACGGAGGCTGAGAATTGGTTCATTGATGCGTTGGAGGAGTGGCGTGTCTTGCGCAAGATAGATAAATTCACGCTTCTCGGACACAGCATGGGTGGATATATGGCTGTTGCGTACGCCCTGAAATACCCAGGCCACCTGAACAAGCTGATCCTAGCTTCCCCCGTTGGTATTCCGGCAGACCCCTACGCAACGAAAGCAGAAATACCTGATCAGTCTACTATTGAGAATGAAGTCCTTCAAGACCAAGAAGAGGACATTGTCAGCAGGCCGCCGAACGGGAGCAATGGTGCCCGTAACGGCAAGACACAAGGAACTGTGGAATCAGCTTCGGACGATCCACCTCGCCGCCGAATTCCAAAGTGGGCGAGCTACCTGTGGGACGCCAACGTCTCCCCCTTCAGTATTATACGCTGGGCAGGACCATTGGGCCCCCGATTCGTGTCAGGATGGACATCCCGCCGCTTCAGTCACCTCCCAGAAACCGAGGCACAGGCTCTGCACGAGTACGCCTACTCTCTCTTTCGACAACGCGGAAGCGGCGAGTACGCTCTCGCCTATATCCTCGCACCCGGCGCATTCGCCCGTAGTCCTCTGATCGACCGCATACACAAAGTGGGCAGGCAACCTCTCGGGCTCTCGGGTGCACCATCGACTTCTGCCGAGCCTGTAAAGCGAGAGACTGGCTTCCCGGTTATCATGATGTACGGTGAGAATGACTGGATGGACGTTGCGGGCGGGCTCGCGGCGGAACAGAAGCTCAAGGAAGCTAAGGCCGCAGCGCTAGCGACGGCGACTCCTCGGGAGAAGCAGGAAGAGCGCGGGAGCGCGAGGGTGGTAATAATTCAGAAGGCTGGGCATCATTTGTATTTAGATGGGCATGAGGACTTTAACGAGGTGATAAGGAGGGAGATGGAGGAGACGAAGCGGGATCTGAAGAAGCAGAAGGAGTAGAGCGGAGAATTGTAGAGGCGCCGGGATTATTATACGAGGTGCGGAGTAAACATTGTAGGGGGGAGTTAAGCCTGTGGTCGATGTGCGTTGGTCGTTTTCTAGGTATTCTATTTTTACAAGCTTATAGATGATTAAGATATAGATATGTATGAGTAATGTGCGAATACAGCTTATTGGGAGCATGGAACTGCAATTTAAGCCTCAAAGAAACGGATTTTTTTGCAAACCGTATAATAGCAAATAATGCCTCTTCTTGAATAAAATAACAGTCCGACTGTCGGAATGAGATACTCCGAGTGTACAGACACTGATGATCCTTCATGATAAACTGTAACATATCATATTTTACACCGAGTACAGGTGATGCAGTTGGCCGCCAACCAGCGTTCTCCTAACCCAATGATGCCTGAGGAAATCAATCCAGGCTCAATTCTCGGGGGCGGGGGCAGCTTAGCTTTTAGGGAGCGTGGCAAGGTCATTATGGTAGTCCGTGCTCTCCGGCACACGCTTTGTTTGGCACCCGCAGACGGACAGACCCATCCTTTCGACGTCCTAACTGACGACATCCACACTCCACGACCAAGTCTAGTGGTTCAATAATCATCGACCTCGATCTAATTGCTCGAATACCGCCGTGCTCGCCATTAGCATACTCGACAACAGCGACATCTACGCCCTCTCGATCGCTCGAATAGTCGCCACCGTCATCATCCATCGCTAAGCCTTCCTCGGGGCGAATACCACGCATCAGCCTCATCGAACACTAGAACCAGCCCTGAAGTGGCCGCGAAACGAGAAACTCGACACGTATTCGCACTCGATAAACCCCATCACTCCATCGCCGTCCGAGGTTCGCACTGCGGTGCTCCCGAATATCGCATTGTTTCGAACCGCGCGGTCGCTATAGCCCGCACTCGGACCCCTGCCGTCATCCTCCGTAACGCCCAGCCGGACCCAAACTCGACAAACAGTCACGAATTGCAGCGAACCATCAACGACCGGAAGTGCTTCCACCATCCGTGGCAGCGTGCTTCCTTCCCGTCGGCGGTGCAGACACGTTGCACCCAATTGGTAGATCCATCGCTTTGGATCTAGTACTCAACGCGGAGCTCTTGCGCACACCGTAGCCCCCACACGGCCAAGATGGGTGTGTGTATGAGCACGAATGATGGCGAGGAGGCCGAGTCGAAGAAGAAGAGCCAAATGATAGATGAGGGGATCGCTGCGGATGCCCGACGTCTACGACGGGAATGCAAGATCCTGTTGCTTGGTGAGTTTTGATGACTTTGGCGATCTGGCAAGTAACTGATACGTTGGCAGGTTCTGGAGAGAGCGGGAAGTCAACGATCGTGAAACAGATGAAGATTATCCATCAGAATGGATATTCGATGGATGAATTGGCGTTATATCGACTGACGATCTACAAGAATCTTATCGACTGTGCCAAGGCGTTGGTTGGAGCCATGAAGCAATTTGACATATTGCCAAAGAACCCGGAGAACGTCGAATATTGCGACTTTCTCGCTGACTACCAGGTCGATCCAGATCCACATATCCCCTTAGATTCGAAAATTGGAGTGGCCGTGATGTCGCTATGGAAAGATCCCAATATGGAGATTTTGTTACAGAGGCAAAGCGAATTCTACATGATGGATTCTGCACCATAGTAGGTTTTTCATACTCGCAATACTTTGGCTATACTAACAAATTGTTTCAGTTTCTTCGAAGAATCATTGAGGATATCAGCACCGGAATATATTCCAACTGAGGCCGATGTCCTCAGAGCTAGGACAAAGACCACAGGTATCTACGAGACCAGATTTTCGATGGGCCAGCTAGGCATACAGTGAGCACACATGATACCAACCCCGCCTTGGACGCACACTGACCCTTTCATAGCATGTTCGATGTCGGCGGTCAGAGGAGTGAAAGAAAGAAGTGGATCCATTGCTTCGAAAATGTGACATCTATCATCTTCTGCGTAGCATTAAGCGAGTACGATCAAGTATTGCTCGAAGAGAGTAACCAGGTATGTCTAACACTACAGCCCTTGCAATTCAAAATCTAACAGTCTCAGAACCGAATGATGGAGAGTTTGGTGCTTTTCGATTCGGTCGTCAATTCGCGATGGTTTATGAGGACCAGTATCATTCTATTCCTCAACAAGTTCGATCTGTTCAAGCAAAAGCTGGGCAGGTCACCGCTAGGGAATTACTTCCCCGACTATTCTGGTGGCAACGACGTGAACAGAGCTGCAAAGTATCTTTTGTGGCGGTTCAATCAAGTCAACAGAGCCCATCTGAATTTATATCCTCAGTAAGTCCATCAAAAACCTGCAAGCTAGCACCGAACTAACAGCATCAAAGTCTCACACAGGCCACCGATACGTCGAATATCCGACTCGTTTTCGCCGCAGTGAAGGAGACGATTCTACAGAATGCCCTGAAAGACTCAGGCATCCTCTGAACGGCGATATAATGCATGCATCTGAAATTTTCATTTATTTTTTCACGAACAGGGTAGCAGGATTGCAGGCGTCTCTCTCCCCAGGGGCCTCGCACACGGAGTTTATGGCGCAGCTGTCGAATAGCCCACCACCACCATCTTTGGCACGGCTTTATGGGCGCGTCATAACAATTGGTCACAAAACGGGAGCACATCTTTACTTTTTATTTTTTATTTTTTGGATTTTGGGCGACGGGAAAGGGAGGGAGGCAGAGTTTGGAGAGCAGTCGTCGTTGACACTGACACGTGGCATACCCATTGAAGTATTTTGTTTTGTTTGTGGGGATAAATAGGTGGAAGAGGAAGAGGAGGAAGAGGAGG
>KV454592.1:167303-287958 GCA_001662585.1 Pseudogymnoascus sp. WSF 3629
GAGGAAGAGGAGGAAGAGGAGGGCCTTGTTGAGCGAAAGCTATTAAGACATGAGATGGCTATATGTCTCGCAACGCCTGGACGGGAGACCCGGGGCGTGGGGAGCAGCGGGGACGATGAGCGCGGGAGTCAAATATAATAACCCAGATAATATTATGCTACGCCTGATGATTAAACCGAAGAAATCGCGAGTTGCAGTACAACAATAGTGACACTTTTGAAATGCCGGCTGCTTTGACACAAGCTGCCACCGAAGTCTAACGCCCTGCATGCATCGCTGAGTTGAAGCTGTAGAATCAGCCAACCCCAGAACAGCAATGTGAGACGGGGCTGCATTGTGCAGGCAGCTAGGCGGATCCGTTCGCGCACTGGCCCGTGCTGGAGTGACAGGCGGACGGATCGTCGTGTCAGGCATAACGACACCGATAAGAGCTCGGGGGAGCTGTAAGGGTGTACATGAGCCCTACTGTGCTGTACCAACGCGTTGTCGATGGTCCAGTGCGATAATAACGATAAATATAAAATCAAAACCTCCAAAGCTGACACCCTGCTTATGTGTATTCATTTACGCGTGTAACATTCCAGCGTTGTCTCTTGTTGTAAAGGACATCCATCATCATCGGCGGCAACCCCGATAAGTGAAGAGCGGGGGAGCTGTTGCCAAACGTGCTGACAGCTGCATACACACCAGCCCCGCACACCACTCCAGCCCGCTTTCCCACTTCCAAGACGGACGACACCGTATATATTAAGACCCAGCCGCCTTTTGATCGAGAGAGCTCCTTGCTCTCTTCTCTTCTCTTCTATTCTTTTCATCATCTTATCAATTCCATTTATCAACCATTCATCATGGCGACGCCCACTCCACCACCGCCCCATGAACGCCGCCCAAGCACTGGGGCGCCTATCTCTGACCTCAGGGGACCCGTTGGACCACCTGGCTTCACTCGCCCGAAGCACAAGAGGACCTTGACCGGCTTTGGAGCTGGCGAGATTAAGAGCGTTGAAGGTGAGCTATTCTCCCCTCTCCCGCTGAGGCCCGTTTTATCAAACATAAACTCACACCACCGCCCCCCATCACAGCTTCCATCCCAGAGAACCAGCGAACCGCCTGGAAGAAGTACCACACGCAACCCTTCACGACCACCGAGGACTTCGAGAAGGAAGTCGTCCACCATGTCGAGACGACGCTCGCGCGTAGCATGTTCAACTGCGACGAGACGGCCGCATATGCCGCCGCCAGTTTGGCGTTCCGAAACCGCCTGATCACGGAGTGGAATCGTACACAGCAGCGACAGACATTTGCGGATGGGAAGAGGGTGTACTATCTCTCGCTTGAGTTTTTGATGGGGAGGGCGCTGGATAATGCTATGTTGAATGTTGGCCTAAAGAGCGTGGCTAAGGGTGAGTCTCCTGATGATATTATGAAGGCTAGAAATGCTGATAAGCGATTGCAGAGGGGCTGGCGGATCTGGGCTTCCGAATTGAGGATATTATCGAGCAGGAACATGATGCTGCGCTTGGTAATGGCGGTCTTGGTCGTCTTGCGGCGTGCTTTTTGGATAGTTTGGCATCGCTCAATTACCCCGCTTGGGGATACGGGCTGAGGTATCGTTATGGTATTTTTAAGCAGGAGATTGTGGATGGATACCAGGTTGAGGTTCCGGATTACTGGCTGGACTTCAATCCTTGGGAGTTCCCTAGACACGATGTTGTTGTCGATGTGAGAAATCCCACGCCAAAACTTGAAGTGGGACTATGAGACTGATTTATCCTTTGCAGATTCAATTTTACGGCGAGGTCAGGAAGTACCATGACGATGATGGCAAGAGTCGCGCTGTATGGGAAGGAGGAGAACTTGTGAAGGCTACTGCATACGATGTTCCCATTCCGGGTTTCGACACTGCGGTTGTGAACAACCTGCGTCTCTGGTCGAGCAAAGCAGCAAGCGGAGAATTCGACTTCCAGAAGTTCAACAGTGGTGACTACGAGAGGTAAGTTGATTAAAACCATAATATGTATCTCTAGACTAACACTGTTTTCTAGTGCCGTCGCTGATGAACAGCGTGCTGAGACCATTTCTGCTGTGTTATACCCCAATGATAACCTCGAGCGTGGCAAGGAGCTTCGCTTGAAGCAGCAGTACTTCTGGGTTGCTGCTTCATTGTACGATATCGTGCGACGATTCAAGAAGAGCAAGCGTGCCTGGAAGGAATTCCCTGATCAAGTTGCCATCCAGCTGAATGACACGCACCCAACTCTGGCCATCGTTGAGCTGCAGCGCATCCTCATTGATCTCGAAGGCCTCGAGTGGGAGGATGCCTGGAACATTGTTACCAAGACATTCGGCTACACCAACCACACTGTTCTCCCTGAGGCGCTGGAGAAGTGGTCCGTTCCATTGTTCCAGAACCTCCTTCCGAGACATCTGCAGATCATCTATGATATCAACCTGTTCTTCCTCCAGGCGGTGGAGCGCAAGTTCCCAAAGGAGCGCGAGTTGCTTGCTCGCGTCTCCATCATCGAGGAATCTTCTCCCAAGATGGTCCGCATGGCTTACTTGGCCATTGTCGGTTCTCACAAGGTCAATGGTGTCGCTGAGCTCCATTCTGATCTCATCAAAACTACGATCTTCAAGGACTTTGTCAAGATTTTCGGAGCTGATCGCTTCACGAATGTCACAAACGGCATCACACCCCGCAGATGGTTGCACCAGGCCAACCCACGCCTGTCCGAGCTTATCGCTTCCAAGACTGGCGGTCTTGGATTCCTCAAGGACCTCACTTTGCTGAACAAGCTCGAAGAGTTTGCGGATGACAAGGAATTCAAGAAAGAATGGGCTGAGATCAAACTTGCCAACAAGGTTAGACTTGCCAGACATATCAAGGATACCACAGGTGTTGTTGTCAACCCCAACGCCCTCTTCGATATCCAGGTCAAGCGTATACACGAGTACAAGCGCCAGCAGATGAACATCTTTGGGGTTATCCACAGATACATCACTATCAAGTCCCTCTCCCCCGAAGAGCGCAAGAAGTTATCCCCGAGAGTGTCTATCTTCGGCGGGAAAGCAGCTCCTGGATACTGGATGGCTAAGTCTATCATCCACCTTATCAACAGCGTTGGAGCCGTCGTCAACAACGACAAGGATGTCGGTGACCTTCTCAAGGTTATTTTCATCGAGGATTATAACGTCAGTAAGGCTGAGGTCATCATCCCTGCCAGCGATGTCAGCGAGCATATCTCCACAGCCGGCACTGAGGCTTCAGGAACCAGTAACATGAAGTTCGTCCTCAACGGCGGTCTTATCATCGGGACCTGTGACGGCGCTAACGTGAGTCCCCCCTTTCTCCTCCACTCTCCCCTTCCCCCTAATCACCCTCCCTACCCTATCCATCTACCCAAAGCTAACTCCCGCGCCCAGATCGAAATAACCCGTGAAATCGGCGAGCAAAACATCTTCCTCTTCGGCAACCTCGCCGAAGACGTCGAAGACCTCCGGCACTCGCACACCTACAGCACCACCACCCCCCTGGACCCCTCCCTCTCCGCCGTCTTCTCCTTCATCCGCACCAACGCCTTCGGTCCCGCCGACGACTTCGCGGCCCTGATCGCGGCGGTGGAGGATCACGGTGATTACTATCTCGTGTCTGATGACTTCCACAGCTATGTGCAGACGCAGGAGCTGGTGGATCAGGCGTATAAGGATCAGGGGGAGTGGGTGGGGAAGTGTATTTTGGCGGTGGCGAGGATGGGGTTCTTTACGAGTGATAGGTGTATTAGTGAGTATGCGGAGAGTATTTGGAATGTTGAGCCTATGGAGCCGTTGGGTGATGAGTAGGGGGACGAGTGGATTGGGGTTGGGTGAGGGTTTGAGGGGATGCAAGGAAGGCTGGGGACGCATTGGGTATATTTTCTTTAGGAGGGGATGGATGGGTTGGAGTAGCGGCGGCTAGTAGGTAGGGAAGTAGGCGCGAGAAACGAAGTATATGGTTATCATTACCCTTAGCCACTCACTGCAGCAGCCAACTCTCATATCATGCCCTGTCCTGTCCTGTACTGTATGATCTCCCGAGATCAGGCTCTCTCACCCACCCCCACGAGGATAGCTCAAACCTACGTGAAAGTATCCCCATCACGACCCGGATCCGTCATCCGAGTGGAAGCAGCCGTACCGTGTTATACAGCACTATACATACAGCCCCCCGGGGTACGTGAGAAGCATCATGACGTACCCCCCAGCGTCTCACCTGCCTCCACCTCCACCTCCCACATCGCACCCAAATCACACCCCTTACCACTGCATCAACTAACTATCCTCCTCCACACCCAAACAGTAAACCCACCCCCCACCGTCGTAAACCCGCACGCAAAAAGAATGGGTTATTTTTACCCCCCCTACCCCCGCTGTCCGCGAAGGGTCTAGGTTCCTGACTGGGTGACGACGGGGCTAAGTGGTATGGTTATGACGTCACCGCGGCTGGTAGGCTCGAGCCGGCTTGGCGTGCATGGAGCTGGATTTTTTTTGGGGTTGGTGACGCGCTTTTACCGTCCGTCCATATCCCGTGAGAGTTATGGTATGTATGCATGTGTGTTTGGGGCTGCGCTGGGCAGGGGGCGGAGGCTATGCGGGGGGAGGGATACGTGGTGAGTATGGCAGGGGAAGGGGGGGAGAGGGGGAGGAGGAAACAGGGCAATGGGGATACGGGAGGTAAGGCTGGATTTTGATATCGGGGGTATGCAGAGGGATGAGTGAGTGAGATGCGGCTTTGGATGCAATGCGCCATATGTGCAGTGTGTAGTATGTGTATGTGTATGTGCAGTGTCACAAGAGCAAGCGCATGCCGCCTTCCTCCTTCCCGCATGCCGATGTCTTTGCTCCCCGAGACAAAATAGCAGCAGTGATACCGTATGGCGAGATTGGAGTGAGGTGGGAGAGAGATGGAGGACGGAGAGCCAGTGGATTCTGGTACGGGAGTCAGCTCCGGATGCCCCATGGTGTTTGTGTCTGAGGAGAGCGACTAGTGTCTGTTGGTGCGGTATCCTGGACTGTTGGTGTATGCTTGTAAGCTTTGATTCCTGGATGAGGAGGGGATCATCGTCATCGGTTTGGGGAGGTGGGGTGGTGTGTTTGGTATGGATGGTATATGTGGCGTATTATAGTATATGTGTGTGGTGGTGTATTATGTGGTGGGTGTGTGGTGTATTTTGGATTTGGGGGTTGCGATTATGGTTCACCGCCTATGGGGATTCTGCTGGGGAAAAGAAGGGAAGGGATGGGAAGGGGGGTGGTTTAGCCAGGGGAGGGGTGGAGGGGTGGGATGATGGAGGGGATTGGGGGATGGGGAGGGGATGGTGGGATGGATGGAGGGGGGTAAAGTTAGAATACTGGTAGATGGACATACGACTTGCGGACAACATAAGTGTGAGTACACACCCCGCCATTGAATAAATCGACCGAACTTCCCTTCCCTTCGTGTCGTCAGAGATATAAAAAACAATTTTTTAACTTCTTCTTCTGTCTGTCTATCAGTCTACCTGCCGATTGATTTTACTCTCGCTCTCCTCTAGTTTCAATTGCTCTCTCTGAGAACTTATTTGTTTTCACTCTTTGCGATTCACATCGAACGACGAACAGCACCGGCTTCAAAGAGCTAAATTGGGGGCTGTACTGGTGAACCCTTACAGTACCATTGAACCGCTGAATCCGTTATCGTCTCACCCATCCCATCGGCGCCGGCTGAAATAAATCCGCCCTCGTCCGCCAGCGTTCTTCACAACTCGCGCCACTCACGAGAAAATAGGCTACTCGAAAGCTAGACTACCAAAACTCCCTATTGCAGTCGGGAAATAAATTAGCTTCTGGCTACAACGCTACGAGAGTCGATTTTACACTACTGGGAAATATAACGGCACTAACTGGACGGACTACTCGAATCGAACTACGAACTACCCTGTTCTCCGCCATACCGATACCGAGCCAATACCGATCCATAACGGAGTAAGGCGGCAAACGCGAGCAGTACCGGACGCACGCCCGCCAGCAACGTGGTTAGTTTGAGCTGTTGTTGGCCACCCCGCCGCCGCACATAATTTTTTTGTACGCTGGGAAGAGAGAAGAGAAAAGAGACAGAAAGAGACTCGACAAGGCAACGGAAAGAGCGAGTAACAAAAAGTTTTATTTCTATTGCATTTTACTCGAAATCACCAATTCCATCTTCCCTCTTTTTCCAACCCCGCCACCCACCGACGGAAGATATAATACACAATACAAAAAAGTCCAAAAAGTCGAGATTCCTTTTCAATTCAAGCCACAAGTCAGTATTTCCCTTTCCTTCTCTATTCTTCATATTTCCCTCCTTGTTATTTTTAATTGAACCCTTCCCCAAACCCTCTCACCTCCCTTAATTCTCCCCGACCCTTCCAATCCTCGCAACCTGCCAACTTATCGTCTGGACCCCGCTAAAACGTCTCCAGCACGATTACGCGATTGGCGTTCCCTCCCTCCGCTCCCTCGCCCGCTACCGAGTCTTTCCCACCCTCCCTAGCCCAATCGACAAGTCGCTTTCCCATCAAACAAAACAACCAACTCCCAAAACCCACCGCCTTCCAAACCTAATAATATACCCCTTCTCCCCTTCGCCGCCAGCAGAGCCATAGCAAGTTCGCAGCCATGGCGGAATTCGTTCGCGCCTCCATCTTTGGCACGCAGTTTGAGATCGTAAGCTCCCTCCCTCTATACTTACTTCTACTTCCAATCCGCGCATGTGGCAACACGCTAATCTGTTTGTGATAAGACTTCAAGGTATGCGGGGTCGATGAAAGCCGCGGGGGGCGAATGCACAACGAACGGAACGGATTGATAACACCCACGCAGGTATTCGGATCTCCAGCCGGTTGGCATGGGAGCATTTGGCCTCGTATGGTATGCTTGATCCAATAAAAATCCGATAATTGCGCGGGATGGAGGTATTAATTGCGACCACAGCTCGGCCAAGGATCAGCTCACAGGACAACATGTTGCGATCAAGAAGATTATGAAGCCCTTCAGCACTCCGGTTTTGTCGAAGCGGACGTACCGTGAACTAAAGCTGCTGAAGCATCTTAAGCATGAGAATGTACGAACACACCACGTACCCTGGCTGGAAAACAAGGCTCTAACAACATCTAGGTCATTTCCCTCAGCGACATCTTCATTTCCCCGCTCGAGGACATGTACGTTCACCCTCCCCTCCTCCCCTCCAACCCCACGAAACAACCCCTAACAACCCTCCCAGCTACTTCGTCACCGAGCTCCTAGGCACCGACCTGCACCGCCTCCTCACCTCCCGCCCCCTCGAAAAACAATTCATCCAATACTTCCTCTACCAAATCCTGCGGGGCCTAAAATACGTCCACTCCGCCGGCGTAGTCCACCGCGACCTCAAGCCCTCCAACATCCTCGTGAACGAGAACTGCGACCTCAAGATCTGCGACTTCGGACTGGCGCGCATCCAGGACCCGCAGATGACGGGATACGTGTCGACGCGGTACTATCGCGCGCCCGAGATCATGCTGACGTGGCAGAAGTACGATGTCGAGGTCGATATCTGGAGTGCGGGTTGCATCTTTGCGGAGATGTTGGAGGGGAAACCGTTGTTTCCGGGGAAGGATCATGTTAATCAGTTTTCGATTATTACGGAGCTGTTGGGGACGCCGCCGGACGACGTTATTCATACTATTGCGAGCGAGAATGTGAGTTTGGCAGGTGTATATGGCACTTCTGCTCAGATTGCTAATATGTGGATAGACCCTGCGATTTGTTCAGTCCCTCCCTAAGCGCGAAAGAAAGCCATTAATAGACAAATTCAAGAACGCCGGCCCTGAAGGTACGTCCTCTTTCCTCCCCCCTCCCATCCATCCTCCCCGCACATCAGACCCTTATCTAACACCGCCCCCGCAGCTGTCGACCTCCTCGAGCAAATGCTCGTCTTCGACCCCCGCAAGCGCGTCAAGGCCACCGACGCCCTAGCGCACGAATACCTATCCCCCTACCACGACCCGACCGACGAGCCCGCAGCGGACGAGAAGTTCGATTGGTCGTTTAACGATGCGGATCTGCCGGTGGATACTTGGAAGATTATGATGTACTCCGAGATCCTCGATTACCACAACGTAGACGACGCGGGCGGCGACGCGGAGGTGAAGATGGATGAGCAGGTACCGATTTAGGCGCCCGGGGGTCGGTCGCGGTGGAGGAGCAAAGCAAGGAGTCTATTCCATATCAGCGGGAGAGAGAGAGGAGGGAGGGAGGAATAATCTTCTAGGTACTAAAGATCTAAAAGTGATATCTACCCTTCATATCCAGGAATCATGGGACCTCGCGGGGTTACCAGGAAGGATGTGTGCAGGTGCAGGTGCAGGTGCGGAGTAGTTGAATGTGAGCGGGAGAAAGGGAGAAAGGGAGTGGGCATAGTACGCATTTTTGTTGTTTTTGTGTAAGGACGGATCTATTTTTTTGGTCCTATAGGCGCACACAGAACACATTCATATGCAGATTTGGTTTTTAAAGAGAGGATATATATAGTAAAGAAAGGAGACATACACATCATCATTCATCATCATTAACGATTATATTTTCTTGACGAGTAGAAATGGAAGGGATAGGCGGGGTTATCTTGTGTAGATTATTGGGGGTTCAATAGATCGTATGATACCCCTCCCCACACAAACCTCCATACCTCCCCCGCAAGGGCACGACCCATCACAGCATACAAAACCCCCAAAACTCATTGCACAGAAAATAAGTTATTGATTCCCCATTTTTCTATATCTGGAGGTTGGTTGCAGACACCACCACTCCCCCGCTCCCTCCCTTGTAGCTAAAAAACCTTGTCCCCCTCCCTTCCCGCGGTATCATCCGATCTAATTACGCGCAGCAAGCAGCAGCACAACCTAGGCGCATACACCCTCTCCTTCTCCTGCCCCTGCCTCAGATGTCAATATTCATCCCCTTCTCCTCTCCGCAGTCTGGCCCGGTCTCCAGCTCCGAATACGCGTTTGGCCTCTGCGCTCCCTGCCGCCGTCCCGGAATGGACGCCATGCTGTCAATGTCATAAAAGTCGTGTTTGTGTGTGAGTAGATAGGTAAGGTAGAGTAGAGTAGATACACACCGCGCCCCCGCAGCACGATGGTGTAGATAGATACGGTTGAGTAATTTCGGGTCGTAGGAGGGGGAATTCGTGAGGGTGTGAAGATTTGGGGAAGGGGGTTAAGCAAGGTATCCCAACTCATCATCGTCGAGACGCTCGAGGTACTCCTTCTCGAGGAGGATCTCGATGCACTTCTTGATATCCGGGATGTTGGGGATGAAGCGCGATTTGATCTGGTCGATGGTGTCGCTGACGAGGAGTCTGTGCTTCATCTTCTTGCGGGACTTCATGATGCGGACGATTGCGGACTAAAAGGGAGTTGTTAGCTTTCTTTGTATTTCGGCGTGGATGGGGTGAGGGGAATTATAGGGGGAAGGGGGCACTAACCTGCATGAGCAGCTTCCTGTCCTCCTCAATAGTCTTGTGCGTATCCTCCGCCTCCTGCTTCTGCTCCGACTTGACATTGACGTTGAGGTTGACGCGGATCTTCTTGTTCTTGAAGTCGTAGTTTAGGGAGAACTTGGTGTCGGGGGTGTAGTTCGGTCCCTCGGGGGACTGGTGGAAAACCTTGGCGCGGATAAAGATGGCCATTTGGGGGTCGAGGACTTCTTGGCTCAGTTGCGTCGCTTTCATGATCTCGTCGTATGTGTTGACGTCGCGCTCGTTGAACAGGAGGAGAATGGCCATCTGGTATGTTGATACCTGGAACGTATACGGGATCTTGCTCGTCTTGGTGTAGTTTGCTTTCACCTCACCCTTGCCAAGCTGCCACAGCCATGTCAACTTGCGGCCACTGTGCTTCTGGTTGTAGAACTTCTGGAAGCGCTCGTATGCCTTCACAATCTCCGGCGGCGGCGAGAACGATGTGGTAGGTGCGCTCAGTGGCCAGAATCCTGTGCCTAGAATCGAGTATGTGGCATCAATGACACCCGTCGCATCGTCGCTCTCAACCAGCTTGGCCTCGAACGCCTTGTACCCGCTATTTAAATCCTTCGAGATCTGCATGTCCTGGAACATGCGCTGCAGCTTATTTGTGTACTCGAATCCGCAAGCTTCTTTCAGCTTGCTAATCATGCTCGTCTCGGCATCATCTGATGATGAGGTGGTTTGGACTAACCGCCTGGCAAGCATGCGAGAATAGAACTTTTGGAATACATCCTTGTCCTCGATGTACTTGAAAACCGTCATGATCTGTGTCAGGGTCTCCTCAAGATCGCTCTCTTCGGCGCTACTGGAGCTCTTCCTTAGTAACGTGTCGGTATATTTCGCTAGGAGCTCTGGGGACTTGTTTGTGCCAGACTTGCACACAGAGTTCCGGTTCACAAACTCTCTGCACGCATTGTCCAGTGAGCGCGTGAACTCGGGCTCGTCCTTGAAAGCCTTCTTGACAAGTGCTTGGTACTGTGTGTGGATCTCCAGTAAGGCGTCCACGTAAATCTTCGGCTCCATTTTGTCCGCATCTGCTGCAACCTTTGCGATGGCTGCAAGACCTGCTTTCCGCACATGTGCCTCGAACCTTGTCCTTAACGGATCAAGACCATCAGGTATCCTTGAGAGAAGGTTATACATGCGTTGCATATCTTCCACTCGATCATCGTCCAGAAGCGATTGGAATTCGTCTCGAAGGACAGCGGAGTGGTCGCCAATCAGAGCAGTATTGCAGACCTTCCGTAATGCTGCGATGATGTCGGGATGCAGATACATCTTCACTCGCTCCTCTTCTTCATCTAGCCGGATCTCGGCCTTCTTCATGTACTCGACGATACTGTTTTCGGCCACAAACTGTTTCGACTCCTTCTGGTAGAATTCCATGGTTGCCTCTAGGAATGGCTTCTCAAACCTGAACCTGTAGACATCCAGGGTTCCCTTGGTTGAGTCTGCATCATCCAGGCCCAATGAGACGAAAGAGTCGACTATACTCTTGATCTGACTGTGCTCAATGGTCTCTCCATTGCGTTGTTTCTCTACCATCTTCAGCACTGCTGCCATGACCTTCTTGTGGACTGCTTCAAACAGATATGCGCGCCATTGTACCAGGTGCAGCGTATAAACGTCATAAACATCCTTCTTCCCCTCGTCCATCTCGCGCTTCACCCAATGCCGGTTGAGATATCGGAAGAGATGGTTGATGTATTTTGCTGCCGTCGTGTACCGGTCCCATTCCCGAATGTAAAAGGTAAGAAGGGCTTCGTCAACATGCTTTTGTGACTCGGCAATCAGGCTTTCCAGATAATGGACGAGATATTTCTTGAGATTTTTGTATAGTTCCTCGCCGAGAAGGTGGGCTGACATCCGTTAGCAGAAGAAAAACACTCCGTCGTCGAAATGCTTACCGCCACGGTGCGCGCCACCAATAACGCCAGTGGTTGTGGAGCTGATAGCTTTTTGAGATGTGCAGAAGTTATGAACGGCCCTGCTATAGTCAGTATGTGCCCACTTCGTACAGATCTGCTGTTCTCACGTATAAACACCCATGTACTGTCCAAAGAGTTAGTGCGTTCCGGGCTAGATCTGGAAGCTCACTTACAGTATTCATGTCGATACCGCTTTGCAGGTCAATCATTATCTTGGATATGCCAGCCTCGAGATATGCCCATCTTTGAAGCGTCAGTAATGGTATGCCCCCAGTGTCTACCAAATTTACTCACGTTGCATGCAAATCCTCTCTATTCGGCATAGGCGGCATCAGCAAACTTCGTGTTGCGACCGACATATTGCCGGGTATCGAACGAACGTTGCAGCGTGCCTTCGGAGATGTGAGGTTGACGACAAGGTATGGTGGCCCACTCCCCTCTATTATATCGGTCTTCCAGTCGTACGTTCAGGAGCGATCTGTTGGGTTATAGGCTGGTTCGCACCAGGCACGTTGTAGGAGAAGCTTCTTGATTCTTCTTGGTGAAATGCAGACTCGGGCTGTATTACTCGTGGTCGTCGAGGGGTGTAATGAATGCCCTGGTGGCCTATAATGAACGAGCTTGTCAATGACGTTTCATGGTAAAAAGCGCGCACTTGGGCGTTCTTTGCGATAGTAGCGTTAAGAGAAAGGCGAGTGAACTCAAGTAAACTTACAAATTCTGTAAAGGCTTTGGTCTCGAGGGTATAGACCGAGTTCTGTTGGAAATGATATGTCACGATAGCCCCAGTCACTCAAGTACTAAAGTGCAAGGCGGCGGCGGCTGTCAGGCAGCCGCAAGGTTCCCGCCCCTCCGCTTAGGCGCGCGGGCTTGGCATTCAAGTGAGATGTGATGTGCAAGGACCACATACATAAGTCTAGACGTCCGAATCGCCTTTTTATTTAAAGAACCTCAGATTGAACATTGAATCTTTAAATTCATTTCCATAATACTCATTGGACTTTTAGTTGTCTGTCCCCCCATTTCACCGAAGTTGATCAAGCCAGGAGCAGGTCCTTTTCTTCCTTGCTGCCATCATTAGCTGTTGTTATCTACTTAGGTCACGCCATAAGTTAACCAGGAAAGTCACTACCATCACACCATGGTGCAGGGCGATGCTGAAAGGGGCTCAGGCTTGGATTCTGATGCATTCCCCTGGCACCTGGGAGTCTTTGACGCTCACTGCCACCCTACCGATACGATGAGCTCAATCGAAACAATTCCTCATATGAAGGCAAATGTTCTGACAGTGATGGCCACAAGAGCACAAGACCAAGAGCTCGTGGCCAAAATAACTGACACTCATGGCGTCGACTTGGAAAGTTTCAAGCAGCACGAAAATATCACAGGACGTGTTATTCCGTGTTTTGGTTGGCACCCGTGGTTCTCCCATCAAATGTACAATGACGTTGGCAATGCTTCTGAGCCCACGGATCTGATCCAAAGAAAAGTCCAACACTATCAATCTGCTTTATTACCAGCCCCTGAAGATTCGGATTATATTGCGTCTCTTCCGGAACCATTTTCGCTGTCCAAGTTCCTCAAGGAGACGAGAGCATACCTGGAAATGTACCCCCTAGCACTTGTCGGAGAGATAGGTTTAGATAAGTCATTCAGGATCCCAGAGGAGTGGGAATCCGAGCTCGAGAAGTCTAGAGATATGGAAATCACTCCTGGGGGAAGGGAAGGCCGACGCCTTACTCAATATCGAGTAAACATGGAGCACCAGAAGCAGATCTTGCTGGCGCAGCTCAGATTAGCAGGCGAGCTCCAGAGGGCGGTGTCTGTTCACGGAGTTGGCGCACATGGTTTCCTTTATGACGCTCTTGAAGAAACATGGAAAGGTCATGAAAACAAGGTCATCAGCAAACGGAAGAAAAAGCTCACAAAGGGTCTTGAGTTCTTACCAGGCGAAGACGATGACGATGACGACGAGCTCCAATCGGATACTCAAACCTCGAAGCCATTTCCTCCACGAATATGCTTGCATTCATATTCTGGAAGCCCACAGCCCCTGAAGCAATACTTCCATCCTTCCGTGCCTACTGTGGTTTACTTCTCATTCTCCTCGGCTATAAATATGTCATCGGCGGGCTCAGAAAAGGCAATTGAGGTCATTAAGCAAGTCCCAGATGATCGAATACTTCTTGAAAGCGACCTCCATACTGCTGGCGAGGAAATGGACAGGAGGCTTGAGGAGATGGCTCGGAAGATATGCAGTATCAAGGGCTGGAGCTTGGAAGATGGCGTCAGGCAGCTTGGGGAAAATTGGCGTCGTTTCGTCTTTTCTTGATATCACGATACACTAGAATTGAAATATGATGATATTCGACCCCTTTTATGCTGGAACTTGCCTCCACAGCCGTCGAGAGTAGGTTATTTTTGTCCCTTCTCTCGTATTGAAGTATTTTTCTTCTCATCGTCAACTATTGCTGCCAGCATGATAAGGAGTGCTCACATATACAAGCCCGACTGGACTGTGCTATCACGATGGAATTATTCTCTTGGTAAGTTGGAGCTTTCTCATGTCCAATGCATAGTCATACGCCTCGTCAACACATACTTTGCCGTTTCCTCCGGAGGTATTATCGGCTCAAATGAGGAAACGTCTATGTCATGATACTGATTTCTGTTGGACCTACCCGGCAGACTGAGAGACTAGGCAGCTTTCTTATTCTTGCATAAATTCTTGTCACCGGTGCCAATTCCTTCTTCCTTCCTACACAACACGACAACAGCAACACACAACAACAAGAATACTTCAACACTCAACACAACACCACTTGGCAGCAACACATACAACTACACTCTACTGCAAGGAACCCTCAAGCTACCGCGTTCACTGCAAGCTACCATACAAGTAAGTACAGGCTTGACTCATAGTATTGACTATGTTTTATTTCCTTCGATGTCATTTTCGTTGTGCACCATTTCATGCCCATCGCTTTGTCAAACCCCTCCAGATGGCACAATATTTTCAACCAGTATGTCCAAACACAAGTGTGATCAACTTTTACCACATTCCTTATCGTGACAGTTGAGTGTCAGTACAGGGTGTTGATCCAGAAGTGAAATCAACTTGCTTTGGGCTTCAGCGGGTTGCAGAGGTTTAATCAAGCTGCTTTTGGGCTTCAAACCTCGAGTTTTGACTTTTTACTACCCTCTTTGTACGAACTCACCTCATATTCAATTTCCTTTCACGTGCTACTATATGCCTTTTATGTCTCTTCTTGCGCATCTTTCGTTGTTGGATAAAGCACCCATGATCCGCATGAGCTCTTTCGTCAACCAGAGCATGGCTCTAATGCTCCGACTTGTTTATTCAACAGCCTCGACTTTTACAGTCGCCTCTGTTTACATTGCTTTGTGACAAACTGCGAGCCAAACACTGACATATGATTCAGCCACGATGTCTATCAACAACGGGGGTCTTTTTGTCGCCGACGACAACAACCTGGTTAATATCTTCGATGGTAAGAAGCTAATTCTACTCTTCTATCTACCTCTGAGGTGATACTAATGGCATTTTAGATCGACTCCACATGGGCTACCAAGGAGCCATGGATGATGCCTCTCTTGCGAATCAATATGGCAATCAGACCGCACCAGCCGGTGCATTGAACGGCATTTCTCATCCAGGAAGTTCGTATGAGGGACAAGCCCCAGAATCTCGCCACGTTTCTTTCGGCCAAGACGGTGGACTTGGTTTCAATCCATACATGCGCCAACAAATTGGTGAGGAGCCCCTTCAAAGCCACACAGCGACGCCAGCTCCAACGGCCGACAACAACAACCCCCAGCTTTCTTATCCCACCGGATATTCTCAAAATCAAACATTTCAACCCGGACAGAACCTTGGTATGAACCATGGTCTTCGTTCGCTTCCTTCGCCATCTGGTATGGGGATGCGACCTCGCACTGGCAGGGGCATTTTGCCGCCAAGACTCTCTGAATCAAGCATGGGATTTGGTTTCAATAACTTCAGTGCTGGTAATGGAGGTGTGGCGTCTTATAATCCTCAAGTCCCTACACCCATGCCCGCATTTGGCAACGGCTATTCCGGAACAACAACCAGCACGGAACATCCGCGCAAAGTGAGAAGCAAGTTTCGCAGAAGCCCATTGAATATGGAAGAACCCCGATGTGATAATCAGAACGGCTTTGCATCTGCGCAGCATCTCGGCATGCAATCCAACAATTCCCTGAATATGACTCCGAACGTGGGCAACCCCAGCAGTGTTTTTCAGCCCCAAGCTGAAGCTGAAGGCTGGACCAGAGATCAAATCCACAATCACGGAGGTGCTCTTTCTTCGGGGCGTACATCTGGGAAGTCTCCAGTACTGGCGAATCATGAAGCTGATGCGGCGGATGATAGCGATACGAGCGAGGACACCGATGGCACAATCTACTTACCGGCTGCTCAAGGCTTACTGTCTGGTCAGGAGTCATCAACTGCTCAAGGCTCAACGGTTGTCCAAGGCAAAGAAAGTTTGGCTGGCGATGATCGCATATCACGTTCAGGGATGCGAGGCTCTCGTGGCGAACCGATGTCCAGCAGGCAATTCAAGAGACATTTCGATCGCGCTGCACACCGGGCTGGAAGTTCTCAGCAGAAGGTGGGAAACCCCCAGGGAAGGAGATCAAAGGGCGCAAATGACCCCGAAAACATCGATATTGTCAATTGGTATGATAACCACAACATGACATTTGCAGACATTGCTCAGCAGTTGAACGGCAGGCAAGAGGCAAGGGGCCAGCCAGGGACTTTCACACCGAACTCAATTCACAACAGATACAACCGCTGTGCGCCAATTATCTACCGGGCCCATGGAAGAGTTTTTGTCGCTATCAAGGATCGGAAGAAGCACGCGCCGGAGGAGCTGGAAGCTATGGGTTCTCAGTCCATTGTGTGGAACCCGCTGAAGGACCAGTGTCTGAGGCAAATGGTGGAGGAATACGAGGCAAAGAAGTGGGACAGTATCGCCGAGGCGTTCACTGCTGCCACCATGGAGAGGGTCAGTGCCGGCACCGTTTCTACGAGATATGGGATGATGATCTGACATGCCCTTGTTGTCGGGTTTGGATCATTGGCCACTTTGTATTGTTAGCTCTCCTCGTGTCTCTCGGTGGTTTCTGCGTTGGACTTCTTTAGACTTATTGATATCGCTGTTGCATCCTTTTTCATTTGGGTACTTCAGACTCATAGATTGTGCAACAGGCGGGGATGCTAGAGCTGGTACTTAGCAGATCGCATGTAATTATATCCTAGAATTTATTCTGGTGAAGAAAATGATATGGATTTCTGTGAAAAATTCCTTGACTGTGACTACCACCGCTGGTATGATAAAGTAGGTTACTGTAACAGATGGTCTAGAGTCTTAAAGGGTGGCTGATGAGAGCTGGGATGTTGGAAGAATTGGTTCCCTTCACAAAACAAACTAACGTGCATGATGATAGACTTTGGCACATAGAATACGTCAAAGGACAGTTTTGTTCCCGTCAACCATGCGTGCTGAGATTATATTGACAGTGAGAACCATCGCACAGTAAGGGTCCTCAATGTCAAGATCGCAATGACAAAATAGACAGGCCAAAGTTGGAATTTGCAAGCAGCCGAGTGCAAAACAAAATGCATATGCTCTATGTATTAAATATATCCCGAAGGCACTGAAGCAATGCCATACCACATGGGTTATTTACAGTGTTGAAGTTGCGAGAGGACCCCTTGGAGAATATGTCGTTGAAGGTGCACGGACCCATTGAGATAAAGCCTGGTACCTGGGATTCCTTATCGTGCTGGAAATAAACATGGCTGCTTGACCACAAGACAAAGCAAAGAGCAGCCAAAAGTAATGCCATGCTGCGAGCTTCGAGGGGTCTCGTCACAGGGACACTGTCGAAGCTTCAATACAGGGTCTCATTCCTCAAAAGATGCCTAGCCACGGCAGCGTCATCGCCCACAGATGCACTCGAACCAGTGATTAACCCCCCATCAGGGATCCGTTTGCGCCAGTATCAAGAGGAATGCATACAATCCGTCCTTTCGTACCTCGACAGAGGGCATAAAAGGCTGGGGATCTCACTGGCTACTGGCAGTGGAAAGACGGTAAGAACGATATGAGCGAGTTGTTGGCTACCTACTGATTTCTGACCCAAGGTTATCTTTACGCAACTCATCGATCGCGTTAAGCCTCTACCATGTGGAGCAGACCAAACCCTCATCCTGGCCCATCGCCAGGAACTCGTCGAACAAGCAGCGAAGCACTGTATCAATGCATACCCGACAAAGAGCGTCGACGTTGAAATGGGCAACATTCATGCGAGTGGCGCGGCAGACATCACAATCGCAAGCGTGCAAAGCATTATATCCAAGGACCGCATTCAAAAATTCAATCCAAACCGCTTCAAGCTGATATTGGTGGATGAGGCCCACCATATTGTAGCCCCAGGATATTTGAAGACCCTCGCTTACTTCGGACTCTCGAAGGCGAAGGCGGATGGCCCAGCTTTGGTGGGTGTCTCAGCAACTCTTTCTCGATTCGACGGGTTACGGCTAGGCGCTGCGATAGATCAAATTGTATACCATAAGGATTATATCGACATGATCGGCGAAAAATGGTTGTCAGACGTCATTTTTACTACGGTGGAATCGACGGCAGACATATCCAAAGTGAAGAAGGGGGCAACAGGAGATTTCCAAACTGGAGAGCTATCTCGCGCCGTCAACACGGAACAGATCAACGAAATCACAGTCCGAACATGGCTAGCTAAAGCACAAGAGAGGAAGTCAACTCTGGTCTTTTGTGTGGACTTGGAACACATCGCAGGCCTCACAAAGGCCTTTCGAGACCGAGGGGTCGATGCACGATTTGTCACGGGAGATACTCCGAAAATTGCGAGAAGCGAAACGCTCGATGCATTTCGGGCCGGCGAGTTTCCAGTGCTGATTAACTGCGGCGTCTTCACAGAAGGGACAGACGTCCCTAACATCGACTGTGTCCTTCTTGCACGCCCAACCAAGTCTCGCAATCTTCTCGTCCAGATGATTGGTCGAGGAATGAGGCTCTTCCCAGGAAAGGAGAACTGCCATATAATTGATATGGTAGCTAGCCTTGAGACTGGCATCATATCGACACCGACTCTATTTGGGCTGGACCCATCAGAGATTGTCGCCGAAGCCACAGTAGACGACATGAAGGAGATCAAGGAGGCGAGAATGAGCCAAGTGCCCATAGACCCCGAATTCCAAACCTCCGTGCCAGGCACCTCGCACCCCATCAAGGTCACATTTACAGATTATGATTCTGTTTTTGACCTCATTGAGGATTCCTCTGGTGAGCGGCATATTCGTGCCATCAGTCGGCACTCCTGGGTGGAGGTTTCCGACCGCAAGTATATCCTCACTACTCCAAGTGGCAAATACTTGAAGATCGAACTCAACTCTGAAGAGAAAGACGCCGATCCCGCCTTTGTTGTCTCGGAGATTGTTCCATACACTGGTCCCCTGAAGAAGCAGCCGTACAAACCTCCACGTGAGATAGCACGGCATACAGGGTTCGAGGATGCAGTCCATGCTGCGGATACCTTTGCGTCTCTTAGATACCCGAAGCCGTTCATTGTTGCTACGCAAAGATGGAGAGAGAAGCCAGCGACTGAAGGGCAGCTGATGTTCTTGAATAGGTTCCGCCTTCAAAGCGACCCTCTGACTCCGGATATGATAAATAAAGGGAAGGCGGGGGACATGATTACGAAAGTTAAACATGGTGCGAGGGGTCGCTTTGCAAAGGTGGAAGCTACGAGGAGAAAACTTGGGAGACAGGCTTTGAAGTTGGAGCAGGAGGAGGAGTTAAAGAGGAGAGAGACTGTAAGTGTAGGGCCGCTGTTGGATTAAGGTTCCATTGTGTGTTTGCTGGGTTTGTATAATATGGGATGTCGCGTTCTGGATAGTTTGTAAGATACTCTGGGGCCATCACTATTGGGTAATGGGACAATGGTGATCGCTATGGTGACAGTATGGTCATTGTTGTAATTATATACTGTTATAGTTGAGTACAATGGGTGCATATGATTGCTCCAAAGAAGGGCAGCACAATGGGTTTACTATCTCTCTAGAATTCATTAAAAAATGCATTCACCCCTTTGTACTGTAATAAGCGGCTACTATACTATTACATCTCCACGTTGATATACTACAACTACTCTTACACAATCCTCGAACCCGAACTTGTTTAATTCCCGCCTGGCAACGTAGACCTAGCCGCCATCCACTCCTTCCTAACCACCAAATACCCAATACAACGGAAGGAAGGACCTTGGTCAGAGCGAAGCCAAGAACTCACCCATACTCTCTTCAACACGCATTAACTATCGAATCTGAAATGTTCTATTCTTCAGGATGTCTCAAGCACCGTTTCCTTCTGCCAGCCTCCTCACAGAAGGTCTCCTCGAGCAGCGATTGAAAACGAGGCAGATTCCTGAAGCTCCTACTGACGACGAGAGCAAACAAGATCAAGATGACGTGAAGCTTGAACCGGCCATCGATATTCAGTCTAGCCTTCCTTGCTCTCAGACGGAAGCAATTGTCATCAAAGAGACATCTCACACCGGCGGCGACGACGACATAAGCGATGAAGCTGGGGCTGTGCCACTGGATATTACTAGTGAAACAAAACTACCAGAACCATCAACACCGACTGACAGTGGTACACCAAAGCCCATAGATATCCCTCGTCCATCTCACAAAAGTGATGAGTGGGCAACGATAGATTCAGATGGCACCGATGACAAGACGCTGAACTGGCTAGAGAAAGAGATAGCAAAGCAAGACTTGGGAAAAGACACGACCACGTTCAAGAAAGCCTCGGTGCTGAAGCAGAAACATGGTACCTGGCCACTATTACCTGGCGAGAAAGAGAGGTCGCCCCGGAAGTATATCTATTCGGAGCCAGATCGAAATGTAGTCGTTCACCGAGGATTCGGTGATTTTGCACGGCCCCGATCCGCCGCCCTTGACGAGACGCGCACAAGCTTCCCACCTCTCTCAAACGAATCTTATCATCTGACAACGTATGGCCTCGATCCGAAGGCCCAAAAATTGCCGAAAAGGATTGTGTTGGGTAAGAAGAGTGCCCTAGTCGCACCAATAGACCCCATGGGAGCAGATGGCGAGTCGCAGACATTAGATGGGAACGTATCCGGTATGTTAGAACGACCCAACATGGGATAGAACGCAAACCCTTAGCTTGGTGGGATTTGGACTAATAAAAAAGACAGGCTCTTCGAGTTTCCATTCAAATGGCGTGGTTACAGGAAGCTTTGTACCCAGTGAAGCGGCTACAGAGAGTGTTTTCTTGAACGGCAACCTCGAATTCTGCACAAAGTGCCAGAAGAGACACATCAAACCGGGAACTCCAGAAACCTTGGACAGTCGTGATACATGCCGTAGCATGCTACCCGATTGGTTTCCAAAGGAAAGATATGAGAAGCCATGGGATGCCTTCACCGATCTAATCAATAAATATGTCCGAGCCAGCCAAATGTTGGAGGGCAAGGAAGCAAATCCGGAAACCAAGGAGCCTTGGAACAAGGAGTACCATGACCCATCACCTGAGTGGAAGGAAGTTGGAAGGTTTGGGGGTTGGTGGCAGTGCAGGATAGAATATGAAGAAGTCGAAGAAGGCGAATCTGACGTCCCAGCCATTGAGAGAAACTGCCGGTTATGCCACAAACGGAAGGCGGAAAATGATAGGTTGGCTGCAAAGAAAGTCGAGACTATCGCGGAGAAGAAGCAGTCCATAGAGGATTGGATCAACAAGCATATGAAGCAAGAGATGGTGAAAGATAAAGCATACGTGAAAGCTCGGTTGGCGACGGAAGGATTTTGACAGGTAGCATCTGCTAAGAGCTTTGGCTATCAACAAAGCATGGAACACTGAGTATTTGCTGAGGGTCGAATAGTTCTGGTGTGCAATCAAGCGGTGACGAGGCGACCACCTCTTCCACGCGTCAAGTACAATTGTAAATTGACAAGAGCTATTCACGGTTCCGTTTCCATATTTTCGCCCTTGAAAGTGAGATGGATTTCTTCTTCGTTCAAATTGCCACCCTTATATCGGATTCCAACACCAACCCCAGTAAGGCCTTCTTCATTGGCCCTGTTGTTCCACAGCATCTGGACGAGCCTCCCTTCACCCGTACACGTGATCGCTCCCATCGGCCAGCGGCTCCTAGCTAAGGCTTCTCTCATGCCCTTTGTAGCCGGTTTTTGGTTGACTAGCAATCCAATAACTCCCTTTCCCTGCCATCCGGATGGGGCTCCTGCGAAGGCACCCTCAAGCTCCCTCACAAAATTTGGTCCGGATTTCTTCGCCACGGCCTTGCATTGCACCAGCGCCCTTAAGTTTAAAGGAACGGCGGGCAGTTTCCACTCGCCTAGAAGATCAATCCCATAATCTGAAGCCCCTCCAGTCTGCTGGAGAGAGAACCCAAGGCGCTTCAGGACCTCCTGGACGGTGTATTCATAATGGGTGCCAACATAAACGGTGCTTTTGGAATCAAGCCCGGAACGTGAAGCATAAGCTAAATACGTTTCCAAATCATGGTGGTTGGCGTTCAATCTATCTGGGTATACAATCTCCTTTTCTGTATGTTCCCTTGGCTGCTCTTTTGGCTTTGCCGCCGCCGTTGAGTAATTATATTTTGAGATCTGGAACAGGCAAGACCGATGTTGTCGATATAACGGCTGCAGGCGCATCATAGAACCGGCTGCATACAGAGACAACTTGCAAGAAAACAACAACTCTCCAGCAAGAGTTTGTATGTTGGACTTTATTTACAAAGCACGATATTTGATTTGAAGATTGTCGTCCAGGGCCACCCAAAAGGAGGCTCCAGCTATCATGCAAGGCTACCAGTGAAGTGTAATCGACGTTACGCTAAGCCCAGTACGACTAGCTTCGTACCAGGAACCGCACCTTGTCGCAGCCTCACCATCGATCGATCGACCACCGACCAGCTCACAATTGATCGACCAAAGGGCTTGTGAGCTCACCCTGAGCAAAGATGGCTGATCGATTGACGCAATTACAAGATGCTGTTGACCAGGTACGGCGCCTTTTCTAGACCGATTAACCTCGCTAACTGTCGTAGCTGGCGCATCAATTTGTTGCCTCGATATACTACGTTCACAGGCACCACGAGCTCACGCCTGTCAATCCCACAGACAAGCCAAGGGAGGGACCTATGGACTCTGATGGAAGTCAGTCGCCCCATTTCCTGCTTCTACAATCGACCAAGCTTTGGCAGTACACAATGACTAACTGCTCACAGTTGAACCGTACCCGGCAGGGCAGTTCCTTGACGGCCAGCGCGAGCTCGCAAAGGACCTCATTGTCAGAGAGCAGCAAATCGAGCTCTTGATATCGGCGCTACCGGGGCTGGAGCATAGTGAGCAAAATCAGCAGGAGCGCATAAAGGCCTTGGAAGAGGAACTGGAGAAGGAGGAGCAGAAGAGGCAGGCTGCAGTGAAGGAGAAGGATGTCCTACTGGCAAAGCTGGACGAGGTCATACGCAGCGTGAGACGACCCTGAAATGCCGAAATTACGTGACATATTTGGGATAGCTCTTGAGGCTCTGTCAATGGCGTTTGGGATACCCCGGTTTGCATTGTAGCTATAATTTAACAATCTTAAACAATTATAGTCACTCTGAAGCGTTTCCACGGCACTCAAAATTGGGTATAAATAATTCTGTCAGGCATTGGAACTGGAATTTTGTCTATGAATGCCTCTAAAGCCATCACCAGATCCGTCGAGGCCATCCGGGCCCGTTCTAATTATCCTCCTTGAAAAATTGTGGGAATATTCCCCGAAGCTCTTCTAAACTGGCAACTTGATACTTGCACACCTGCTGGGGTGGGGATGTGACACTCGGCTCAACAAGGTGGACAGTAGTCCAGCCTAATCGTTGTGATTCTCGACAATTTAAGGCCGAGTCGTCTATAAATCTTCAGCTAGGTCTTCACCAAACGAGCGAGGGAGACTCACCAACAAAGTAACACTTATTCATGTCACTGACGCCCGCTTCTCTCATTGCTTTTTGGAACATTTCTTCCGCAGGTTTGCAAATCAAAGGTCGCCCAGAATAGTCACAATACGTCAGCCCCTCGAAGAGATCATCAACTCCAAGGATCTTCACAACCCTTTTGCCATGGTTGACATAAGCATTAGTAAACAGCCAAAGTTTCACCTTCGTTGTGTCGATGCTTTGAAGGAGCTTCCGTAGTTGCGGTTCCGGAGACAGAATTTCTTCAAGTGGCAGGGCATCGTCCACCTTTTCATTGTACTCCAGAGGATCAATCTCGTGGTTGCGCACCAACCCTTCAATGGCTAGACCGTACGTCGTGTAATACTCTTGGTGAAGCCTGTATGCTTCTGCGCGGTCCAGTGAAAGGTGCTTCATGAAGTAGACGTCTATCAATTCAGACATGCGATCATGAACATTCTTGTCTGTGAAGAATGGTCAGCAACGTGCTTGCTTTTCTTTCATGCAATACAAACTAACTCTTGGAATAAAGCTAAGAGACAATGGTTAGCAAAGGCCCGACATTCTAATAAAGAGAGACTTACACAGTTGTCAATATCAAAAAAGAACACCGGTCTTGTGTCTTCTCCCGTCATTGTTATTTGTTATAAAGTGCAGATGGCGGCAACCTCTACTGTGGTAACGCTCGCTTCACAAAAAATACTATAAAATATATAGTTGTTAATAAAGATCCCAGAATGTGAAAGTCAGTGATGATATTTATACGTCTGCGCCTCGAGCATCCCAGTGACTCCATGGGGATACCGGTACTCAAGTACTTGGCCACTGACACCAAAGTTGGCGTTTGTCATCAGCGAATGAGAGGTCTCCGCTTACTAGCGGCAATTTGCATTTCGGCGGATGCTAGCTTGCGGCTTGCCAAGCATAGTAACTTTGGTCGCAGCATCTCGATCAGGAAACTCCTGTACGATAACGCCAAACTTTTTATTGTTTTTCGACTCTTCACATATTGCAATGCGAACTTGTCTTTGCTTTACCTTGTTTTAGCCATTTGGCCATTATGTTTGTATTAGTTTGCTTCACATAAACGAACCTAATCTTTCAAGAAAATCGAATGGCTCAAGGGGCCATAACAACGGCGCCGTCAGTCGCCGTGGCAGGCTTGACAAGAGACGAGCTGCACGAGATACAGGAATATGAAAAGATCATTCGATTTCGCGATGTTGTGTATTCAGGGGCACATCCTCGGATACAGATCCCACCACACTTGGCTGGGAAGTCGCTGGTGAAGCCGTTATCTCCAAATACAGTTGTAACGCCATCAAACCAGCCACCGACCCCATACTCGTCAACAGCGCCAGCTGCGAAAACATATACAGGCAGGGAGAATGGAAGCGATGGAGAAAAATTGCTAGATGGGAGGCGATTAATGGCAGGGCGGCCACCAGTTGGCCTGGGCAAGACTAACATATCAGCGATCAATCCTATTTTGCTTGAAAAGTCGGCAGACCTCATCAAAGCAGAGATCCAACTGCACAGGCAGCGACTCGAAAGAAGCTTGAGGGATCAAGTTGATCAACGGCGCATTTCTATGAAGGCCGCTTCCCAGACTTCAGAGTCTCTTCCTGATTTCGACCTGTCAGATGTCCTTTCCAAGGCGTTCACAATTGTGCACCCTTCAACGGCTAGTGAGGCCGGGCAGTCCCAAGGTGGTCGCACATCAGCAAGTGATTCCTTTGATGATAATACGTTTTATTCAAGCCAGCATAATACTCCAGAGCACGCCACAAGTCCTCGCGGGCGCAGAGAGTCTGGTGAGGTCTACCCAAGTGCTGTTGCTCCTCTCAATGCTCCTGATAGCGGACCATCAGTGGTTCGCTATCAAGACGAGTCTCCAAGTTTTATTTCAAGGGGTGCTCCCCCGTCTAATGTCGTTCCTGGGTTGCAAGAGCTTGCTCGTAGCCAGATCTCCGCACCACTGGGCACTCCTAGTGCTGTTGGCGTAAACCAAAGCAATGAGCTCCTGAAAGCAGCTACTTCCAACAAGCCAGCAACTGATATTGCTCGGCCAGTCGCAGAGAAGCAAGCCTTTGCTCTAACTCCCCACAGCAATGTATCAACGCCTCAAGAAGCAGCCCCATCGCGAATCGAAGCGCATGAGAGGAACAGAATTGCCCAGGGTGGCCCTGATGCTGTGCCTTCACAGGTGGCAAGCGCCACTCCCCAAAAACGGCGATTAACGCTCGAGGAACCCGAAACGGTGCGAAATTTCAACCTCTCCCCTGTTGCACCTCAGCCAGCTCGTGTATCTCCTCTCGCCACTGCTCGGGCACCGGTGATATCCCAAGAAGCGTTTACGTTACAGGAGAACCCCACACCGATACTGTCTCCGATGCACGAAGTAGGAGCTAGTCCAACAACTGGCGGAGCCCCAAAGACATCTAAGCGGGCTGAGCGCAGAAAGGGAAAGGGCAAAAGCGATGACCTCAGATCTGCTACAGGTAATAACCCAGCTTCTGCGATTGCTACCCCAGCCTCTCCCTACATAAAGCCTGAACCAAAGTCTCCATCGCCATTCCAGTCAGCACCACTGCCACGCCCGCACAAGAGGCAGAGGCAAACCCTACAGCAAGGCGCCGGACTCGACTACGATGAGCCGCAAGAGGATACCATAGTGGTGCAGCCTGTTGCCCCTCGCGCCAGAGATGTAAGAGCAAGGCCAGTCCAGAGAGGCGGCGAGCGACTTGGCGAAGCAATGGAAATCGATCAACCCCAGCGTCAGCGAATGGTTAGAGACGAAGCACCCAGTCGCCGAATTGTCAGCCAAGAAATATATAGGGATCCACAATCTCCTGCGATGTACGCGGTGCCTTATCCACAATACGAACAGAGGCCGGTGAGAGCTAGTTCACGAATGGTGGCCGATACATACTATCAGGAGCCTCCTGCATACTACAGAGAGCCACCGGCCGCGCCTGGAGCTGTTATAGAACTCGATCCCAGCGACAGGTCATTATCCCCTATTCTTATGGCGCCGCCACCCCGAATGGCACCCTCTCGCATCGTCGTCGACGAGTACGGCCGCCAGTATTACACCGCTGCGCCAAACCCGCCTCGACAGTCTGTCGCGCCACAGCCAAGGATAATCGATGACAGTTATTACTACGATCGTCCCCCACCAAAGGCAATTCGCCGTCCGGTTCAACATGCATATGAAGACGATGGAGTTATCTACAGGCGCGCGTCCCCGCAATACGTACCGCAGCGCCGTGTCATTACTCTACCTGAGACCCTCGCAGAGCCCCAGTATCGCCAAAGGGAATACTCCACACGACCAGTCGCTACACGGCCACCAGCTGAAGACTACGCCGCACCTGGGGAGAGAGAGCCTATTGAGATCCGCCAGAGGGAATATTCTACAAGACCACCTCCAGCCAGGCAACCTGTCGACGACTACGTCCGAGTCGCGGAAGCACCACGGCGCCAACCAACCCATTTTGAAGAGCCGCCACACGAGTATCTCCCACAACGCGTAGCCAGTATCCGCCCCGAAGCGGCCTTCAGACACGAGATGCGCGGGGAGTACTTACCCAGGGCTCAAAGCATCCGTCCCGAACCCATCCACCGCGAGTACGCAGCGAGTGTGCGTCCCGAAGGGCGGAGGGAAGTGCCATCGCAGATTATAAGGGAGTACAGCGTTAGGCCCGGCGAGGCTGAGGTTGTAAGGCGTGAGTATATGCCGACGAGGACGATGGATGAGTATCCCCCGCAACCGCAGCCGATGGGGAGACCGATGGCGCGGAGGGTGGTGGAGGAGCAGGAGTATATACCGTGGCGTCCGGGGCAGCAGGAGGTGTATGGTGGTGAGGATACCCAGCGGGAAGTGATCTACAAGTAATAGTGGAGCGGCGGTAGAGAGGCGAGTCGAGGCGAGGCGCCGCTGGCGTAGTTGTATTGTAGGGTATACTGTTTGGGCTTGTAGTGGTATGTACAGTACTGTGCTATAGCTGGAAGAAATTACATGGAAGTCCTGAGAGAAAGATTATGTCTACTATGTATGTATGTGTGTGTGTATGGAATTATCGTAGTCCATGATGGTGAGTTGTGTTTACCACTGGTGTGGTGTTTAGAACATTGAGGATGGGGGATCCACAGGTGTCATTGGCTTCGGGGCCGCGTGCAGCGAGGTCTCAAACATTGCTTCTTACCGTGCGCACATACATACATACATACATGAGATACAGTACAATGGCATGACAACGCATGCTGATTGATGATCGGGGCGCGCGCTATTGCTGGGGAGTGAGGGAGGGACTGAGTAGTTTGACCTAGTGATACCAGAGTTTGGAGTGTGAAAATACCAAACTCTGAAACCCTCAACCACAGTTTTCCTACACATAGATATATACTCTAGCCCGTTAAATAGCTTGACACCGTATAGAAGAAAAAGAAGAGCTTGTACAGCACCGCATAAGCTAGCATAAACCCGTCAACAATGGTCTACGCTCTCTCGTACCTGTTATACCGGCATTTCCGTCGTGTTCAGCTGCTCCGGTTCTCTCCTGTGGTCTCAGACTCTCAGTACGGTCTCTTCTATGGTCTGGGTTCAATCCGACGTGGCGTCAAGCTCCGGTCCAGTCGCTGGAGCTAGGGTTAGACACCCGGACACAGCAGGTTTAGCAGGTTTAGCAGGATTGGCGTTGTTCGCTAGTTTGTTCGCTAAGGTCGCGGCGGCCGCTATTGGCTGGATTGGCGTCGTGGCCTGTCAACTTTCTTGCTTGGGTGGGAGAGAGGGAAGAGGAGGGAAGAGAGGGAGGATCTTTACTTGTACTGTGTCTGTGTGTAGTGTAGTAGTGTAGTAGTGTAGTATGGTTATGGTGTGGTGTGGTGTGGTGTGGTGGTGGGTGTGGTGGGTGTGGTGGGTGTGGATGTGGAGCTGGTACATATAGATATATAGTACTTTGCATTTATACGGTCGCTATACTGTAAATACAAGTACTTTACTCAACTTTACTACACTTTACTATAGCCTTCTGCCCTTCTGCCGTTGACCCGCATTCGATTCCATATTCCCAAGCGATCAAGCGAGGATTACATATATTCCCATTCTCCATATCTCTCTTGTCACTCACCTCTCCTCAGCCCAGCCCAAGAGCCCAGCCAGCCCTTATCCCCAAACGCCCGCTCCTCTCCACCCCCCATCCCGACATCCTAAAACTAAGAGCGAGAGCGAGAGCGAGCACACGACGAATCCTTCAAACAACCACCCCCCCCCAACAACAACCCGCCACCATCATCCTACACCTCTCTCGCTCTCCCACCTCGCCATGAACAAACTCGCCAACATGCGGCATTGGTCCGAGAAGATGGGACCCGGCTTCGGCATGTCTCGACCAAACCCAAACATGAACAACAACATGCCCCCCGGCGTCCCACCACACACCAAGACCCCCCACGGCCCATCACCCATCTCCCCCCAAACCGCCGCCGACGCATTCATCCACTACTCCTTCAACGTGCCCTTCGCCTCCGACCTCGAGGGGCCCATAATAGAAGACATCGTGCACGCCACACCTGATGCCTGCGAGAGGTGGACACACCCCGAGTCGGCGCCGGATGGGGTCCCGGTCCACGAGCTGCCGGTGCATGCGCAGAATGTGCTGAATCTGAGGAAGCTGTGTAAGGATATCACGAATGGGCCGTTGCCGATAGAGGCGCATGTTATTTGCTCGGAGCCGAAGAGGGTCAAGGGAGAGATTGTGAATGTGTGTCTCTCGGGAAGCCCGGAGCTGGTGCATAAGAGTCGGGAGACGATATTGAATGATATACCGCTGGCATTGGTAGGTGGCTGAATGGGGAATACAGTTGGGTTGGGAGTTCCTGTGCTAATGGTTTTTTGGTGTAGCGGTGCTCGGTGGTGGATATCGATGGCGAGTTGGTGCTTGATCAGGCGGGGACGGCGTTGAAGTCGTTCGTTATCGAGCATCTGGATGAAGTGTCGGAGTTCTGCGGTGTCGATATCTTTCTCCTAGGACCGAAATTCAACACGATTGCGTCGGGCATCAACGGAAACGGCGAGGCGGGCCAGGATCAGAGGTGGCGGGTAGCGATATACGGCGATATGGAGAGTGCGGAACATGCAAAGACTCGAGTCCTGGTCTTCATCGACAGACTGCTCAGGCGAAGCGTCGACGCCATGTTGCTGGAGCTCTCGTTACACACCGTCATCTGCGGCCGGTCGAGGAAGAATATCAAGCATATTGAGTCTACGACGAATACGGCTATTTATTTCCCGCCGCCGTTTTCGCAGGTCTATAGATACTGCCATCCTGGCGCGAAGCGTAGGAATCCGGAGGAGATATTCATTACGGGTGAGACGCCACAGGATATTGCGCTGGCGAAGCAGAAGATCCATGAGTTGGTACAGCGAACGCGATTGTTCATGAAGGATTGCATGGTCTCGCCGGCCAAGATCGACAGTATCCTGCTTGGCCGACTGGATAAGGTCCGGAAGATTATGGAGACGAATGGCACTTTTGTCTTGTTCCCACAGCTTGGGGCTCAGCGCAACTTGGTGCGGATTCAGGGTGTTGAAGGTCTTCATGTCGAGAGGACCATTCGCGATATTATGGGACTTGTAAGTGTAGCCCGTGGTTCGTATCCTCTCATTTACTAATCATCCTATAGACTGGCCAATTTTACAGTGCATCCTGGTGGATCCAAGCACCACACGGTGGGCGCATGCCATCTCCACAAGAGACACGCTCCATGCTGCCTGATATCTGCGCCAACTCCGACGCCGACCTAACGCTGGACAAGTTAACGTTTTCCATCACTGGTTCCGATGATGCCGTAAAGGATGCACTGGCTGTTATCTCCGAAATCCCATTCGTAGCTCGCTCTCAGTACCAGATCAGAGTGAAGATCGAGCTAGCAAACGAGCACAAGGAGTTCGTCAGCGGCAAGAAGAACGGCAAGATCAACAAGATCATGGGCCAGAGCAGCGTGCAGATCATCTTCGACGGCTTCAACGAATACAACTTCAACATCGACGTCTGCTCGAGCCAGTACGAGGCTATGAAGACGGGACTCTCTCTTGTTGAGCAAGAAATGCCCGCTTCGATATCCTTCCACGTCCCCGACCAGTATCACAAGCGCATCATTGGAATCGGTGGCCAGCACATCCAGCGTATTATGAAGAAGCACTCCGTCTTTGTCAAGTTCTCGAATGCCATGGATCGTGGAGGCATTGGTCGCGACGAGGACGATATCAAGGTCGACAACGTCATCTGCCGCACGCCCGCTCGCAACGCTGGAGCACTTGAGCTCGTCAAGGCCGAGATTCTGGATATGGTCGACCGTGTGGATTCCGAGTTCACCAACCAGACTGTGAACGTCAACAGGCTGTACCATCGCCAGCTCATCGCACGTATGGGCCAGCTCGACGAGCTCGAGAAGAAGTGGAATTGCAAGATCATGTTCCCGAGCACGGAGCAGGCCAGCGACGATGTTATCGTGTCTGGGCCGGAATGGCAGGTACCGCACTGTGTGGATGAGTTCTTGGGCATGGTTCCCGACACCCATGATCTTGTGCTCGCTAGCTCGCCGGAGCTGCTGAAGTTCCTTGAGTCGGAGGAGTTTGTCAAGGAGACGATTCCGAAGATGAAGGCTCAGTATGTTGTCGAGCTGCAGGTCAAGAAGGATCCAGCTGAGGTGACGGAGGATGGGAAGCCCACCGTGACTCTCATGTGGTCATTCACAAGGAACAATGCCGGAGGCGTTAGAGACGCTATGGATTATCTAATCCAGCTTCTCCTCCCAGCAGGCGCCGAAGTCAACATCGTCAAAGGCGCCATCCCCCGCCCCAAATCCGACTCCTTCGAAGAATCCCTCCGCTTCTTCGACTCCAAGCTCCTCCAGCACGCCCCCGCCCCCGTCGCCGGCACCGACTCCCCCACCAAATCCGCCTTCAACGAAGACGTCTCCCGCGAGCGCAGCAACATCTTCGACAAACTCCGCAAGCCGGGCAGCATGACATCCATCTCCGCCTTCCTGGACCGTCGCAAGAACTCCTCGCAGTCCCCCGCGACGAGCTTCTTCAAGAACGGGTCGAGCAATGTCTCGAAGTCGTCGTTGATCTCTATCGAGTCTACGAGGAGCTTTAATGCGAATCGCGATCCGTGGAATGATAGTGGTGTTAATCTCCCCGATGATGAGGGCGGCGCGACGTGGTCGAGGCCCTTCTCGAATGGGAATGGGAGTATCCACCTCAACCAATCCGGACACCACGGCGACACTACTCCCAAGCACAATATGAGGATCTCGACTGACAGCGGTCGACCCTCCACTTCCAATTCTACGAATTCGGGGTTCCCCGGCCCGATCGGGACGCCTCGTTAAATTTCGGTTTTCTCATCATTCCACCATAAAATGGTGTGAGGGGGAAAAGTTTATTTTCACACCAACTCTCCTCTCTCCTCTTAACTCTCTATTCTCAGTCTCTCTTACTATACCGGCTGGATATACCCCTGGGAAACTCGCGTACAAACTCAAAATACCCCTTCCCCCAAAACATCTTTGGTTTTTTCTGCTTTTTGTTTTCTCGGATATCATCGTCTTTTTTCCTCTTTGGGTGTTCTGCTTGTGTTTTTTCGTGCTTTTAACTGTTTTCTGTTTTTTGTGCTTTTTTTGTGCGTGTGTCGGTGCTACTACTCGTTTATACCTTGGTCGTCGTCGTCGTCGTCGTCGTCGTCGTCTTCTTTGAAAACAAAAGCTGCTGCGCGCTGGCTGTTGTTGTGTAGACCGGTTGTGTGGTGTGTGTGCGGCATGTTTAAGTTGATACCAGTGTGGGAGTGGACGGTGTGTGGGTGCAGAGGGAATACCTATTTGCTTGTTATTGCGCAAGGGGGACGGAAATGGACGATGGGAATGGATGGGTGCGGGCGGATGGGGGAATCTGCTTTGCCTGGTTGGGGGTTCATGATGGGATACGCTTTTTATGAGAGGGCGGTGATGAGGGGGGAATGGGGACGGGGAAGCTGGCAAGAGAGATCATTTATGGTGATGTGCGAGCGGGTTGGTGTGATAGAAATGAGCAGGGAAATACTACTCAGTTGATAGAAGCACGCCTAGAATCGGAATGAAATATAAAATCCCATGTTTCGAACTCATTTCCTGGGGGTTTAACTTTATTTCCTGTCCCTATGTGAAGAAGCTGGATGTCAACTAAGAAGGCCCAGCTTTGAGAAAAGGCAATGCATGTATTCAATTACTTCTCTGACATAAAATCCACTTCATACCTCCCACAATGAAGAACCTCATCCAAGACCTCAAACATCACGTGCCCATGTCCCTCATCCTGACCTGACCACCTATGACGTACGTATACAGGGGTCCACAATCCCAGCTCTCCACATTATCAAAAAAACACACTCCCAACCCTGCTGGACAACCCATCCCCGAATTAAAATTTCAGATCTACCAAGTACGCCTACCCACACAAACCTATCATCTCCCTCCCTGTCTCTAGAGGGTGGGTACGTGGAATGCGACTTTACGCCACGGCTGTGGCTGGGTGGGCTTGTGGGTTTGATGTGTGTTCTTTGTTGGCATGGCTTGGTTTGTGGCTTTGTGGTGACAATGATGGATGCTGGGCAGGGGGGAGATCCGGTTTTCGTGGGTCTTGTTGATCTCTCAAGAAGTGGATGGGATAGTTACAGTATATATCTATGCGTTTTTCCTAGTTTGCATAATGTGATTCTTTGATACAGTAACTATTCAACTCCGCTGCTGGCTGTGATATTTATTATCTATCAACGACCAAATCGCCCTCTGCGCCCAGCATCAAAACAACATCCATCCCCAAGTGGCTCGATAGGGTTCTGCACAAGATGCGATTCTCAGTTATAGTACCCTTGATTTGCGCGCTCGCGGCATTCGTGCTGTCGATGCTATGTCTCTTCGCGGGCTCAAAACCGGGGTTCATGCAAGACTTTGAGATTATCACCGTACGCCCTCCCCCCCTTCCCTCCTCCACTTCCCCCCCAAATAACAACATAACTAACCCCCCTCCCAGCTCAACACCTCCAGCCTCGGCCACAACACTTCCTCCACCACCTCCAGCTCCTCCTCCTCGCCAACCTCCATCGGGTCATGGCTCAACAACGTCGCCGGGGATCCCAAGGGCGACATCATGAACGAATTCAACGAGATCCGCGGCGATGTGGCTGATAAGCTCGCCGAGAAGCTGGGGATCCATCAGTGGTATAACTTGCATATGACGGATATGTGTATGGGCACGTACACGCCGAAGGCGACGGATGAGAATGCGAAGATGAATGTGAGCAGTTGTACGCCTATGAAGGCTATGTGTATGCCCCCCCCCCCCCCCCCGCCCTCCACAAAACCCCCCTTTCTAAACAGCTGCTGACTTTCCAACCAGACCATTTCGACCCAACCTCCCAAATCCAGAAAGAGCTCGACTCCGGCCCCCTAGCAGGAAAAATCAACCTCGCCGACCTGGGCTACTCCGACGACATCAAGAACGGGATCAAAGCCTTCAACATCGCCATGACCGCCATGTTCATCCTCTACTGCATCGGCGCCGCCGCCGCCGGTCTCTGCATCATCCTCGCACTGCTCTCCTTCTTCTCCACGGGCCGGCTGACGTCGTGTCTCAACTTTCTTCTGGCGATAGTTGCGTTCCTGGCGCTGGCGATATCGAGCGCGATTGTGACGGCGATTATTGTGAAGGCGACGCAGGTGGTTAATCAGTATGGGAATGATGTGGGGTTGTATGCGTATAAGGGACGGAAGTTTCTGGCGATGACTTGGGCGGCGACGGCGGCGATGCTGTTGGCGACGGTGGCGTGGGTGGTTATCTTTTGTATGGGGAGGAAGGATTCGAGGAGGAGCGCTGTTGAGAAGCCTTACTAGGTTTTTGGAATGAAGAGCTCCATGAGATGAGAGGGTGTCGAGAAGGCCCCTTATTTCTTTGTGGACGAGGGATTCGGGGAGACGTCTCCTTGAGCTGGTGGAGTATGAAGAGCACTAGACGAAGAGACGTTTCGTAGGAGTTAGATAGATACCCTTTAGTAGTTAATCAATCATGCAAATAATTCACTGATGTCTCTCCCCCCATAAGGTGAGGGGCCGTTGTGCACAACATATTCCTCGCATCGCTGAGCCATCACACTCGGCGAACCTGTGTGCTGTCTAACGGGTTCCCAGTTCTCATCATACAACCCCGTTTCATGGAACCAGAAAATTTCGGCAGGCTGGCAAAGGACCGATGGGTGGCCGCAGACATCAAGCTTTTCCAACTGGAGGTGTTCCTTCATCTCGTCTATGAGCTGCTCGAGATCGGCGGGATGGTCGACAGTGTTCCCCTTCAAGTCTTTTTTGCTCACAAATGCCCAGACACGAAGCCGTCTGAGTGTGGCAGCATGGGACTTGAGGAAGGAAATTAGGTCTTCCGGATGCCATGCTAGCTTGTCCAGTATGAGAGTATGCAGGTGTGGTAGCATCAGCCCGTCCAGGAGAGGAGGGCAGTCCAAAACCGCCGAGAACGACAGTTTGAAGCCTATGTGCAGTTCGCGAAGGTTTGTGGCTCCTTTCAAGGCCTTGTTCAACTTGTTTGCCCAAGAATCGCGGCTGTCTGTGGCATGGTGATCCCTCAGGTTCTTGCATCCCATAACCAGTTTTAATGTCGTCAGCCCCCGGAACGCCGCCTCCAGGTCAGGGCGGTAGCATTCCATATCCCAGATGCCGAAAGGCAAGAGATCATTCGTTAAAATTCGTAGTTTCGATCCTGAAGCCGCTCGAAGAACCGCCATGAAGTGGTCGATTTCGGCATCGCCCGGCTCTGCTTTGGATAAGCCCATCTTCCAAGCATCCCACAAGACGAGGTCATTGTATAAACATTCTTCCATCTTGATGTCGATAGCTTCCAGGTTCTTCATATTAGGGAAAGCTTGCTCCAGAATATCCGGGTTGCAAAAGTCGTCTGCGAATGCCTCCTCTAGTCCTTTTTGCTTTTGATACTTGGCCATCGACTTTTGCATCACCTCGGGGCCGCCTATGCTTTCTTTGGCGCATTGCTGGAGACACAAGTTATTTCGAAAGTGATAGTCATCGGCCTTCGCCATGTAGATTTCTACTCGATGGATCTGAGACGAGAAATAAGGGTGCTGAGAGATTTCCATGAGCTTGGTGAAGTCGTCCCTATGGGGAAACAGTTTCAGCCGAGGACTTAGTATGTATGGCTGGCCTAGAATTGCACATCGCTTGGACGTTAAACGGAACGATTTGCAGGAATCGATCCTAAGGTCTTTGAATATGGCTTCTATTAGCTCGGCAGGCAAGTATTGTAAGCCGACTGGGTTCTCGTCGCCGTTGGCAGTCAAGGAATCCATGATACTGTTGATGGACTCCATGATGATTGAAGGTTGATAAATTCAAAGAAAGTCAAGCACAAGTCAAGAAGTGGAAAGATAGCAGAATAACTCCATATACTCCTAATATGCTAAACCCACGCGCCATCTTCTAAATAACGGCGGTAGCTGGTTAGTTTGCAAATTCCGTAGTTAGTAAATACCGGCGTCATTTGGCTTGAGGACGTTGACGTAAGGTACGTGCCGTAGTGCAGGGGCATGTGCCGTTCACATAAACGAAATATACTGTAATTTACGGGCAGTGGTCCGACACAACAGATCCAACGACTTCAGTGGCAGCACCCCGCCATTAGCGCCAAATTGCAATTCTAGAAACCCAAGTCAGATTCCACATAGTGCCTGCTTTGAGTCCCTAACTTTTGGCCTTTCACTCTTAAGAATGCCGTCCCCAATTAGGTTCGTTCCAGCACCTCGGCCCCATCCCAACTGCCAAATGAGCAATCCGTTCTAACATATGCGTTACAGTTGGTTCCGCACCCTGACGCCGAAAGCACAAGGCCTCATCGGCATGGGCTTGCTGTCATGGGGAGCCATCGGGTTGTACGCTTCGGATGCTGCGGAAGAAAAGCTCGGCTTCAAGCCGTCAGAAGAGGAGAAGGCGGCGTTACGAGCCGCAACACCGAGAATCTCTGTCGTTGATCGCGAATAAGATTGTCCTATGATTCGACATAAGCGATATTCAAACAGGTCCCAAATAAACGAAGGCGTTCATGGGTTACAGGCGACATATGCACGATCTGCGGGCATCGTGCGGCGTTCATTTGGCGTCCACAAGGCGGCATGAGGCGGCATAAGGCTATCCAGAGCGCAAAGCGGGGACAGAACGAACAGAGATGTATATCAGTGATACACTACTACAGGTGCCCGAAAAGAAGGCAGACAGTGACAGTGGGTGGTGGGTGGTGGTTGGTGGGTGGCAATTCAAGATTTACAAGGGCGTATATGGCGGGGCAACTTTCGCCTTTCGTATCACCAAAGGATTGTAAAATTAGGCAGACACTTCATAATAGAGCATATAATTAATCGTCGAGAGGGCTCTTCATTCATAATGCCGTAGTCTTTATCTCTATCGAAACACACGTCAAGTAAATGCAAATTTAGACCCTTTAAGTAGCCTTCTTGGCAAACTCGACCCTGAGAATGAGATGCTTGAAACCAAAACCATCCATCGCCGAACACGCCTTCGCAGCATCGTCGCGGTTTGTGAATGAAATGAAAGCAAATCCCTTCGCCATGCCCGTCTCCCTGTCCTTCGCGAGGAAAACTCTTGTGACGTGGCCAAATCTCTGGAACATAGCACGTAACTCGTCCTCCTCTGCCAGCTCGGAAACCTAAGATAAAACGTTAATAGAGGCCAAAAACAAATTGTCGAGAAGAAAATGCTTACGTTGGTAACACGGAGAGTGGCCAGATCGTCCCTCTCTGCGTACTTTCCGCCACCCATGCGCTCGCCACCAGCCGCCGCACCCCCCGCGCCATTCCTCATATGTGGTGGGACATATGAGCTCTTTCCTGTCCCTAAGCCTCCTGGGCCCTCGGCCACATCGCCAGCGCCGGCAGCAACATCAGCTGTGCCCTCCTCGCCAACTGGTGCCATGGTATCCTTGTAGGGACACTTGGCTGTGAAATGCTCTCCAGTACAGATTCTGCACTTGACTTTCTTGTCCTTAAGCTTGTCTTTCATGCTTCCCACCTCGACCTTCTCCTCCTTCGCATCCTTGCGCCAGTTGACGCTGGGCTTGAAAATGATGTTCTCGCCGACGGTCGTTGTGTCCACAGCCGGTCCTGCCTTGTCCTTCGCCGAGAGGCCAAATTTGCTCCATCCTTTGCGTTCCGCCACACGAGGGTTGACGACCTCCTTCACAACGGTTGTGCGGATCCGGCGCGTCGTCTTGACCTTCTTGCCTTCATCGTTGATACGGTATGTGATGATAGTTTTCGTTCCATCCTTGTTGGTCGTGATTTGTTGCGGTGGCAGCTCGAGGGCGGTATCATCAAGCTCTTCATCATCAGCCCAGTCGGGGCGGCTTTAGAGGGGTTAGTAGGGTTCGCCGGATCCAAACACGAACATATATACGTACTTTGCTACTTTAGAGGCCATGTTGAGGCTGGCTTCTGCGATGTCTGGGCAGAAATAGTCTCAGTTGTCTGTAGTGTTTCAAGGCGCAAACGGTGGGTGGCCTCGATGGGGTCGAATTTCGGATATAGAAATGTTCGTGGGGCTCGTTAGCGGCAGAACATTTCGCGATGTGGTTTCTGGTCACGTGATCTATGACTGTAATACCATAGAGCTTACACACCATCAGATTCTAAATATACCCAAGTCTTGTATTGTACAAAAATAACCCAGAGCCACACTTCAAACACATGTTACGATCACAATATCGTAAAAAGAAGGTATGTATACAATGAGAGGGGATTTCATCATATTATTCGTTTTTTAATCTGTTTATACACTTAGAGCCGTGCTCCATACCTCGAAATGCCCCCGTATGCTCTCTGTCTGTATAATACAACGCCTCCGTCCCGAGCTTGATAAACCTGTGCCCAATTGGGAGAACTAATACAACAAAGAATACCGCTTAAACCGCGATTTACGAGTACAAAATGTATAATAACCTGATGAGCCGCATCTATGCAACATCAAAGCTCCTGTGACATAAAAAAAATGGTTGTTTTCGATCCTGGTAGTGACACCCTTACTCCTTCTTCTCACCCTCCTTTGGCTCCTCTGGCTTGGCCTCACCGGCCTGGCCAGACTCGTTACGGGCCTTGTGCATCTTATCGAACAGGTTCAAGCTGGCCATCTGGAGCTCGTCGGACTTCTCCTTGAGCTCAGCAGCGGTGGCGGTACCCTCACCAGACTGGCTCTTGGCGACAAACTCGCGAAGGGCGGCAATCTTCTCACGGATCTGATCAGCCTCGGTCTTGTCGAGTCTGTCGGCGAACTCGTTGAGTGCCTTCTCGGTATCGTTCAGGACGCTGTCAGAGCGGTTGGCGGCCTCAATGGCAGCCTTGCGCTCCTTATCAGCCTCAGCGTACTTCTCAGAGTCGTTAACCATGTTCTGGATCTCCTCGTCGGAGAGACCAGATCCGGAAGCCAGGGTGATAGACTGGTCCTTGTTGGTAGCCTTATCGGTAGCGTGGACGTGGACAATGGAATCGGCATCAATGTCGAAAGTGACCTCAATTTGAGGAACACCACGGTGTGCTGGTGGGATACCAACAAGCTGGAAGTTTCCGAGCAGCTTGTTGTCGCGGACAAGCTCACGCTCTCCCTGGTAAACCTTGATCTCAACAGCAGTCTGGAAATCAGCGGCGGTGGAGAAGACCTGAGACTTCTTGGTTGGGATGGTGGTGTTGCGGTTGATGAGACGGGTGAAGACACCTCCAAGGGTCTCAATACCAAGAGACAGAGGGGTGACATCAAGGAGAAGCACATCCATAACCTCTCCGGCCAGGACAGCACCCTGGATCGCGGCTCCGATAGCAACAGCCTCATCGGGGTTGACAGACTTAGCTGGGTCACGGCCGAAGATGCTCTTAACGGACTCGGCGACCTTTGGCATACGGGTCATACCACCGACGAGGATAACCTCCTGGATATCCTTGGCCTGGAAGTTGGCATCCTTGAGTGCCTTGCGGACTGGCTCAATGGTGCGGTTGATGAGTGGGTCAACGAGGCCCTCAAGCTGAGTCCTGGTCATCTTCATGTTGATGTGCTTTGGTCCGGAAGAATCGGCAGTGATGAAAGGAAGGTTGATATCGGTCTGCATGGAAGAAGACAGCTCAATCTTGGCCTTCTCGGCGGCCTCACGGATTCTCTGGATGGCCATGCGGTCGCCCTGCAGATCGATGCCAGAGGTCTTCTTGAAGTCCTGGACAAGGTGGCGAACAAGGGTGATATCGAAATCCTCACCACCCAAGTGAGTGTCACCGTTGGTGGACTTAACCTCGAAAACGCCCTTCTGGATCTCAAGAACGGAAATATCGAAGGTTCCTCCACCAAGATCGTAGACAGCGATGATTCTGTCCTCCTCCTTCTCAAGACCGTATGCAAGAGCAGCGGCGGTAGGCTCGTTGACGACACGGAGAACGTTCAGGCCAGCAATTTGACCGGCATCCTTGGTGGCTTGACGCTGGGAGTCGTTGAAGTAAGCTGGGACAGTGACAACGGCGTTCTTGATTGGCTTGTTGAGGAAGGCCTCGGCGGTCTCCTTCATCTTCTGGAGAACGAATCCACCAACTTGCGATGGCGAGTACTTCTCACCGCGAGCCGAGACCCAGGCGTCACCGTTTGTATGTTGGACGATCTTGTATGGGACCTCCTTAATATCGCGCTGCACCTCAACATCGGTGAACTTCCTTCCGATCAATCGCTTGGTGGCGAACAGGGTGTTCTCTGGGTTGACAACAGCCTGACGCTTTGCGGACACACCGACCAGACGCTCACCGTCTTGCGCAAATGCTACGACGGAGGGGGTTGTGCGGGCACCTATTGAGGAATATAAGCACTGGACTTAATCGATGTGATGACATGGTATGATCAATGCTTACCTTCCGAGTTCTCGATAATCCTTGGGACCTTGCCCTCCATCACGGCAACGGCAGAGTTTGTGGTTCCTTTAGATGAATGTTAGTACGTGCCGACATCGCATAGTATCGGAGCATTCTTACCCAGATCAATACCGATCACCTGTCCCTTAACCTTCTCCTCGCCACCGGCAGCGGTAGACTCATAGCGAGCGAATTTGGATAGTAATGGTGCGCGGTTGGCTGTGCGTGTGAAGGAGGTGGTTGCCCGGGGAAGCTGGAAGAGACGAAGTCAGTAAAAAAGATTCGACCCAATCCGACCAAATCGCTCCAGTTACTTACAGCTCTGGAAAATTTAGAAGCCAACATCGTTGACGTTAATGGTATTATCAAAGAACTCCGAATATATTATTACAAAATGAGGATGAAATGGTCGCAAGGTAGAAGGGTGAATTGGAGATGGATGTTGAAGATTGAAGGGGATGATGGGAGGAAAAAGTTCAGAACGGTCTCGAGAATTTTAGAAGATGAGAGAACGCGCTAGTCCGGTACTGGGCCCGCAGCATGCCTTAACCCGAGGGGGGCCCGGTAATTTAGTAATTTAACGAATTAGCGATTTTGATGCACGTGACGGGGTTAGTTCTCCGGACTTTGCGGGTAGTGGGTTGACGGTTGACGTAGTAGGACCGTAGTAGCACGACCTGCATATCCGACTCCAATGATCATGATCCATTTCATGACTAGAGCATCTTAGAAGTACCCTTATCTCGTTGTAATGCGCCATTTGAAGCTCCAGACTCCAACAACTCCCCCAACGTAACCAGATCAACGAACTCAGATCGCGCATACGTCTTCTTCGAATTGATCAGCTTCAGCAGAACAAAGACAGGAGCCTAAATGGCTTCATGTGAGCGCGCTTCTGCCCTCTGAGCTTCGCAATCTCTCTCTCACATGCACATTGTGCTATGATTTGATTCATGACAACAACGGCCATACTGTTGGACGAATGGCAGCTATGGCTGTGAAATATGACTCCTTGTGAGTTCATACTGGGCCCTGACCCCGCTACTAGCCATGACCTCTGCTGACTAGGAAAGATACCATGCCACCGACAACTTGATATTGCCCTGTCCGAGGAAGCAGTACCGTGCGTTTATGCTCGCAGGCCATTGGCAGCTTCGATCGTTTGTCCACTCGCCCAGCTTGGGGAAGATCCATTATCTAGGCGTCCGAGATATTTATGAAATCGACACCTCGAAACGAACCCGGCGCATTGTGGATACATTATCATTTAAACCGAAGTGCCTCGTGTCCTCAAACGGATGGATATGCTGCGGAGGAGAGAAGGGGAGATTTACAGCGCTCCGTCTGGGTTCGAATGGAGGTGGTGTTGGTCCTCCCAGCGAGGCTGACGTCCGGTTACCTCTCGACCTTGATCCGTTCAGACGGCTGCATCTAAGCTTGCAGAATCGCGATTCTAGACCCGGGACCAGCGCTGATACAAACCGGAATCGATCTCAGATGAGAATTATCGGCGACGAGATCCTAAACTGCATAACATTATGGTTTCCCGGATCCGAGGTCGCAGAAGGTGCATACTCAAAGCCCGTTGCTGTTGTCGCAAGTAACGACTTATCCGCTTATATCGTCGACCTGGAAACTTTGGAAATAATAGAGAGTGTAGAGCAGGTTGACCCAGTTAACCTGGGCCGAATTTCGCCCGACGGCTCCGTTCTTATCGTGGTGGGCGATGACCCTTACATGCACGTGTATAAAAGGACTCTTGAAAGCGGCTCTAGAAAGGACGAGGGTGAATACTCATGGACCAAATGCCATGCTGTGCAACTCCCCGGACAGCGCATTAGTGACGAAGGGGACATGCGAGGGAGCTTTGCTGGCGACTTTTCTGACAGGTATCTGGCTGTTGGGACACAACATGGAATGATTGCTGTCTACGAGACTTCTCATCTTATTCGACCAGAAAAACCGCGCCCAATCGTAACTTTTGAAACAACGCGCCCAAACACGAAACACGGTGCAGTGAGGTCGCTTCAATTTAGCCCTTCAAGCCCATATGACCTCCTTGCAGTCACTGAGGATGGGGGGCGGGTAATAGTGGCAGACGTCAGAAGTTTAAATACTCGTCAGGTTATCGACGTAGGCGAAAGTGTTGAGGGATTTGAACTTGTCACCCTTACAGAAAGTACTGGTGACAACGTCATTGACCCACGCCTACAGGCTGATCTTGATGCTAGAGGTGATGAGTCTACAGACTTCTTTGATTCCTTCCTGGACAGCGGTCAGCGACGTGCGCCTCCCCAGTTGATTAACCACGGCTCTCATCAGCTCACTCGCGACGAAACAGCGGTCTTGGAGGCTCTGCAAATCGAAAGGAGGCGACGGGAAAGAGAAGCAAACCCAACCGCCTCGAATAACCCATGGAACAGTGTCGCGGATGAACTGCGCGCAAGAACTCGAACTGGCGAACGCAGATCGCCTAATACCAGTCTGCCAGGGCCCCTCAGAGACCTACTCAGCAGTAGAAATACCGATTCGCTGCGCGCCTTGGTTCTGGAGCGGAATCAAGACCGGGAGCAAAGAGGGCTGCCACCACGGAGGCGTGGTGTTTTGACCGCGGCTCGCGCTGCACTAGATCCCGAGGCAAGAGATCCCATCACCAGAGCTACCGAAAACCAGCCCATTGACGGCGAGGCACCGCCCCGGATATCCCTCCACTTACCATCGTCACTAAGCATTCATTCGTCGCCAAGCTCGGCTGAAGTAGATGCAATCTATAGCATGGCCATGGACTCTCAAGACCCATCTGCTCGTCTGCAGCTTGGGGTCGATGACGAAGTCCGTAGAGAAACCATCAGGCAGGCTGATGAATTGGTCTCGACGCGTCGACGGCAGAATGAGCCTTGGACTAGTTCTCCAGTTCAAGCAAGGTACTCGGGACAGCGTGATCCACCGGAAGAGAATCAAACTACCGGCTGCACGTGGAGCCGAGATAGCCGCACATTGTAAGTTTCTCCCGGAGCGGCATAGCATTTATTCGTAGCTAACTGGGTCAGATATGTCGGTACCGAAGGGGGAATGTACGAGTTTCCGGTGAACATCACTAACCGCAAGATCTTCCCCAGCATCAAGTGGAGATAGGTCTTAATGCTTCGGGTTTGGCGTACGGCGAGGGACAGGCGTGACTTCTGGATGCTTTGGATGACGGCTACGAATGCATGGACATATGGGGATGGATACATTAGCCATTTCTGGCTTCTGCTAGGCGTTACTGTGTTGGCTTTGGGGTTACCTCGTACCTACTTTGGGAGGAGGGGGCCTGGCGCAGTTTGGACATCTTTATGAGCCTGATGACTCGGGCGGTTAGGTCTGGTTGAGACCTACTTTTGAGGCAATGAACGAATATATATTACGACCCATGCTTTTGCTTTCATCGTGATCATGTTTGTCTCCAAGGGTTGGATCCACTCCAGTAAATCTATCATTCTTGACTTAATCTATGCTACATATAACATCGCAGATGCCTCAAACCCCCAATATCAGCTTGAAGGATTTGTGCACATCATTAATAAGTAGGTGGATACAAGCCAGTAAGTGTAGCAAGTGCAATAATACCAGGCTGTAAAATTTGAATAGACTGCAGACCTCCCCCAAACCCGACCTCAAAACAACGCTCCAAGCATAGCAAAACCACCGTAAACACTCCATCCCAAACTCCACCATAACAGTAATCCTCCAGCTCCGGGGTTTGAGGCGCTTCTATTTACAATTGGCCCAATCTTCGTAATGGCGTTCCAGAAAATGCTGATTACAGCACCGACTCCCGCAATGTCGGCCCAAACTCGAGGCGTTAACTGGGTATGGGGTCATAATTTCGTTGTTGATGGCAAATACTTCGTATCTGCATGCAAGTATGCCACTAGCCCATGGGCAGAAGAAGTTTCGAGCAGAATCGCAACTCGTAACACCTTGAATCCGCAGGGTCAAATGTTGCATTATTTTGTTTATCGAGAACATCCGCATCTAACAGATAGTCAGCATTCATTCCATATCAATCAAGAATGCAAGTATAGTGAGTATTGCAAGGTAGGACTTACGGCTCAGATTAAGTTTCTCGAAGTAGTTTTGCACCGTCGAATCCAACTCTGTAGCCAGTATCCCGTCCGGCATCCTCGCATAAGTCTTTGGTGGGATATTCCGCATCCGCAGCAACATTTGCAGCATATCCGTGATGCGATCACCCTGGCTCCCATACCAGATCGGTGTCTTGTCGAGCGGCCAGCGAGCCTTCAGATAGTCCTGTTCCCAGGATTTAAACAGCCACGTCGACTTCTCCACGCAATTCAAGAGGATGATCGCGACAAGGAACGTCTCGAAGGATGAGGTAGAAGAGCGCTGGAGCAGACGGCGTTCGAGGTCGTTCAAAACAAGCTTGCTGGTCTGTGCGGCTTTCTTTTCCACTGCCGCGCTGAGCTGCATGCAAAGCAGTTGGTAGGTGGTTCCTTGCGGGTCGATGGGATGGCTTTCCGAGGTTTCATCGCCCATAGTTCTGCGTTCTGATAAGCTCCATTTCAACTCGTGGTCGACAAGGATGTGAACCGTGGCCCAGAGCTCGAGAGCGCGGCTTAAAAGGCTATCCTGCTTTTGGATGGAGAGCTCCATGGCGACGCTGAGCGTGACGTTCATGAAATGCGAAGGCTCCTTTTCGAAGAATATCGGAGACATCCGCTGCGCATACCCTTCAATTTTCATTGGTAGATCGTCATTGTCATTATCGAGGATCCGAAGACTCTCGCTGGTGAAATCTATATTCAAGCCTAGAATCGGGTCGATATTCTTCTCTGACGACAAATCTTGCCCCTCCAGAGCGTTGAATCCCGCGTATATATTTGTTTCCGGATAATGGGAGGCCTCGATCTGATTTACAGATGCTGTGAAATTGACGCGGCTTTTCACGGCGTTGACTTCATGGTACGCGAGAACAGCATGTAGACCAGCGGAATACATGTCCAATTCATCAGCGAGGCGTGTCCTCATACATGGCTGCTTCCATAAGCGCGCACTTTCAACGTTTCGGCATGTATTGCATGGGGTCTCTCCAGAGCAAGGCTTCTTCAACATTCTGCAGCGAATGCAGGCCCCTCTTTTCCGGACCTCCTGTACCTCCTTCCTGCGGTTTGGAGTAAACCTGCCCCGAACTTTTGGCTTATTAGCTCTTTGGCCATTTCCATATTCAGCACTAAATTCCGTTGTCATGCCCGTGTTAATGGCGATAGCCCGAGGGAAGTTTTGCTGCTGCTGGGCTCTAGGTTCCTCGACGTGGCTTTCGAACCCTTCTGGATCTGGGTACATGTTACCGCCGGACCCATCCAGCATTGGCCAGGTTGGCTGGTCTGCTGGACGGTGGACGAAATATTGGTCGTTTATAGTGCTGTCTTTCAGGCTGTTTATGTCCGACGCAAGACTTTCTGAGATCTCCTGTGGAAGGCCTTCGCCGAACAGCTGTGGGTCGACCATAGACGATGTGAATCTGGCCGACGCTGCAACAGCCATACTGGTTGCTGCCGCCATGTTCAGTGGCGGGGGTGGGGATGTCGACGGGGCATTTTCTTGGGCAAAGTTGGCGGGAGGGAGTGTGGATTCGCTGTCTCGACGAGGGGTGAGTTTCTGGCTCAAGACTGTATCACATTAGTATAGTTCTTGAAGATATCAGGGGCCAGTTCTTACGTTTCTTATCGCGTTGAACACGGGCTTCATAGCTTAGTGGGGGGTTGTCTGGTGTCCATTGTTCTTGTAGCTCAAATCGATCGATCCTTGGTGTCTCCTCAGGCCGCGGGTCGGCACTGTGGTTATGCTGAGTTCGATCATCTTGTTTTTCGCTCAGATCAATCTGTCTTGATACCTCTGCGAGTGTTTCGAGGGCTGTCCAGTTGCGATTGCCGACGGGTAACTCGACAGAGGAAGGGTTGGCCTGATTTCGTGCGTCGGTAATGTCGGGAAGATCGTTGAGCTGGAGCAGAGCCTTCTGTCTATCCCGGAGAGAAATAGCAGGGCATTTTTTAACAAGATGCGTAGTGAGGCTGTCGATTCGTCCCTTGGGGAACTTTTCGCCGCATGCTCGGCAAGTGTGCTGGTACCGATTACTCGAGTCTTCGAGTTTTTGGCCGCGTTCGAAAAATTCAAGGATGAGCTGGTTGGGTTTCCTACCCATTTTGGAGGCAGAAGCAACCAGACGAGACGGTTATATCGGATGTGTTAAGAAGAAGATTCGAGGTATTTCGAATGGGTTGTGCTTGGTTAAGTTGTCGGTTCGAGGCTTTCCCAACGGACAAGACCAGGATGGCGCGATGCGATGGTACTGCGCACCTTCCACGAGTCAATTGGGAATGCGGTTAAGTCGAGGATTCGAAGCTCGAGGCGTCTGACAAGTATGCAACCCCAAACATTCGGAATAGCTCTTCTGTGGACGAGTATGTCGCGTCGATTGTGATGCTCCTAGAAATTCGAGTGGCCACAAAGAGTAATGCCAGTTCTATGTAGGCGGTGTCGTGAGATGATGATTAGGCGGTGTCGAAAACACGCTAGTGCAGAAGTAATACGTCCGTGCATGGACCATCATCCGACGATCTTTTTTGCCTCTCAATGAAATTATATCAGACCATTATGAGAGCAGTGTAGTTTATAAGGATATTTAAGCTAGTTGAGGGGGGTCTTCAGGTAGTCTATATTATTATACAACAAAAAATAAATCTTAATAATGATTGTTGGAATTTAATTTTCTGTTGTTAATTAATTGAATTATAATTGTTAATTTATTAAATCCTACATCTATTAACGATTATATCACTTTTGAGTTGTCACCTAACGATCATTTGTTCGTTAGGATCTTAAACAGTCGCTAGATGGAATCGAAATAAATAGAAATACGAATATGTTTCGCTGCCTTGTCATATTCTGTTTATTCACTTCGCGCGGATGAAGTGCTCCTCATATTTCGGTTTTAGAGCCTCAGATGACTGAATATAGCAGTTACCGCAGAATCCAACTAGCTAATAACCCATTCCTGCTCCACAAAATCTGCCTAAAGTTCTTCAGGCTTGTCAGTGACACTATGCTCATACCAGCTGCGCTCCCGTCGAGAAACAGAAAGCGCAACGCAAAATGCGCCCTGGTCGCTGACTCGAGCAAGAGGCCTGACCGTCGAGTACGTGCTTGAAGCTCACCAGAAACACGTTGAACCCCTTCATCTTGGAAATCCACCTGCTTAGGCCTTGGCAGATAGTACCGATTGACGGTGCTAGGCACCCAGCGCAGCCCAGCGGTCTGTAACCGTGGCCCTCTAACAAAAAGGAAGCCCCTATTTTGCACAGCCTTGAATAGGACTTAAACGGCATAGAAATTAGCACATTATTGTTGTACTGGTGGGAAACACCGCTGCTTAGGGCGGCGGCAATGCATAAGATACAGCACTGGTATGACAACCTTTTGATGGTCTAAGGCGCATGATTTCCACTCGCCACGAGCTAATAACCTACATCGAAAGTAAGCAGCGGTACTTAATCCTGACTTGGCTGTTTGGGTATAACAATCATCTTTGATGGTCTAACGGTCATGATTTCCGCTTGTCATGTGACAAAGCGCGGGAGACCGGGGTTCGACTCCCCGTCAGAGAGAATTGCCTCTCTGAGCTCATGCTCAGATATATTTTTTGCCTTTTTTTTCCTACAGCTGTTTAGGTGAATAGAGTTGAAGGGCAGTAGCTATATTGTCACTTAGTTGCCCCCCGAAACACATGCTCTAGAACCTATGACTATGAAGCTCGTGCTCAGAAACATTTTTTTTTTGATTTCCGAATTCGTTTTTACTATCAGTCTAATCACATGCGTCACTTGGAGCGTCAAGGGTCGAATAATGCGAAGTATCCCAAAACCAGAAAGAGTTCTATCTAATAGTCTATAACTTCATTAACATCCTCCCAACACCCGTCACAAAAAAATACAAATCAACGCGCTGAACAGACAAAAAGTCATGACACACAATAAAGTATATCCGGGTTTCATTTCCATCTAAAAGTCTGAACATCCATGGTTGCAAACGGCTATCATAAAAGTCTAGACTCTTTTCTCTTTTCCAGATCATGTCCAACCTTTACCGCAAAGCCTCCCTATTTCGTGGTGGAGCAACCGTCATCGCATCGTGAGAGAAAACCGTAAATTAAAACGTTTACTCGACATCCTCAACGGCGGGCGTGTCGGCATCAGTCATATCCTCCTCCTTGCTGACCGGCTCTTCCGCTGGCTTCTCGGTCTTCTTGGCCGCCTCGGCAGCCTCGCGCTTGGCCGCAAGCTCAGCGTCCAGCTTGGCCTGGGCAACTTGCCTCTCCTCCTCGAGCTTGTCGAAGTAGCGCTGGGCGATTGGGCCAGCGAGGGAGCGGATGTCGTCGTACTTGGCGATGTAGACGGCCTTGGTGGTATCCTCACCCTCATCGTAGAGCCAGTCCTGGAGTAGTAGTTAGTATATTTTCCTATAATGAGATGGTGTGATGTAGACATACCTCGACCTGCTCAAGTCTCGCCTTTAACTTCTCCTTCTCAGCGTCGCTCGCGAACTCGGCGTACTTGTCGTCGATGTTGTTTCTCATCTCGTAGATGTAAGTCTCGAGCTCGTTCTTCTTCTCAGCGGTATCCGCAACAAGCTTGTCCTCCATGAACATGTTGTTCTCCATCTCCGCAGCCGCGGCCTTAGACTCTGGGTCTAATGATGCGGTGCCGGCAGAGATTGGCAGATCACCCTTGCGGACCTGCTTCTTGACCTTGCGCATCTTGGGTGCCTTGGGCTCACCGTCGGTGTCCATGGCATCGGCATCCTTCCTCTCGTCCTTGTCCTCGGGGATTGGCTCCTCGACCTCGACATCCTCGACGAAGTATCCCTGCTCGACGTTGAGGATACCGTGAAGGTTAATGCGTGCCTTAAGCTTGCAGATCATGAAATCATCCTTGGAATCAGCCTTGACGTTCTTGACAGAGAAGCGTCCGATCCATGGCTTAATGGCTCCTGGAAGGTCATCTGGCTTAGCGTACCTCGCCTCGAGGTCGAAGTTTTGCTTGCGGTAGAATGTGAGGATCTTTGTCGATGGCATGACGTTGCCCTTGTTGAAGACGGTAAGGGAGGTGTCCTCATCTGGGATGTCCTCAGACTTCTCCCAGTTGAACTCAATTGGGTATGGGACGATGTCGTGGATGGTGAAGTCGCGGACACGGAAAACGGGCGACAGGATGGCGCAGCTGAAAGCGCAACCTCTGGCGACACCCTCATCCTGGTTGATGGTGAAGGATAATTGCTTGCCGAAGAAGTCCTGGATACGCTCCTTCAGTGCGGGGACACGAGTGCAACCACCAACGACCTCGATGATATCGATGTCCTCAACCTTCAGCTTGGCCTGTGCGAGGGCCTCCTCGAGAGGAAGGTGGGCACGCTTGAGAAGTGGCTCAACAAGTGCCTCCAAATCCTCACGCTTGAGCACGGACTGGACGTCAACATCGTTCATCAGAGACTCGATGTTGAGGGGTGCCTGCTGGTTGGCGGAGAGAATCTTCTTCAGCTTCTCGGCACCAGCCGCAACTCTGACCATAGCCTTGGGGTTGGTCTTGATGTCAATCTTGTATTTCTCCTTGAACTCGGCCGCGAAGTGCTCAACAAGGGCTGTGTCGAAGTCGCGTCCACCGAAGTCACGGTCGTATGCGGTACCCTTGACGGTCAACTCGCCCTTGCGGAACTCGACGATGGAGCAAGTGTAATTACTGTGGCCGATATCGACGAATGCGACACGCCTTGGCTTCTCCTCTGCGGTGGGGAGGTCGAGCTTCGTAATACCCCAGCCAAGCGCGGCTGCGGTGGTGTCGTTCATGAGGCGGAGGAGCTGGAGGCCGGCGATCTCAGCGGCGTCCATCAAGCTTCTGCGCTGGACGTCGGTGAACCATGCTGGGACACTCATGACAATCTCCTTGACGGGGAGCTTGAGCTCAGCGGCGGCGGTGGCCTTGACTCTGCCCAAAAACATCGAGATAAGCTGGGTAGCGGTGAACTGCTCCTTCTTGCCAAGGTACGTCACCTCCGCTCCGACCTGGCCATTGATGTCGACGAGGGGCGCAGAGATGTGCTGCTGCTCCTTTGCGACATCGGGGTCGGATAGAGCACGACCAGCTAGGCGCTTCAGCGACCCAACTGTGTTTTTTAAGTTGGAGATCTCTTGTGTCTTCGCGGCCTCGCCAAGGTATCTCGCTTTTGGTCCAAAACCGACGAGGGAACTGCACAGTGAATCCGTTAGCCTCCGTTGATACTGTCTTGTCTGTGGGAGTGAGTGTAGGGGGAACTTACGGAGTGGCACGGTTAGAAACCTCATTGGTAATCTGTAAAAGCATCAGCAAAGGTGAACAAACACAGTATTATGTCAGAGTTGCGCCAAAACATACCACATCCACGCCACGGTTTCTTGCGACAGCAATAACCGTGTTCAGACTGCCAAAATCAACACCGACGACAGACATCTTGATCTGTTGTTATGTTTTTGTGAAAGTGAAAGTGAGGGTGAGGGGAGGAGGTGAGGGGTGAACAAGCCACACAGAATATTGACTCGAGGCTTATCGACAGTAGCGTGTGGGAATTCTAGGCCCGAAGAGATTTTCTTGAAAGGACCTTCGTGTTGGGAGATTCGGAGGTTGTATGTACTCGCTTGCAAATCCGGACGCAATTGAACAAATAGAGATCGTCACGTTATTTTGAGTTGTTTGGAGGAGACGACGAGTTATTTCGTTTTCACAGCCCTCTTTAGCTTTGTGTATGGGAATCTCGAACTTTTTGAGCCGCGACTAACTGGGTTTAGCTCAGATGGACGATTCCTGAACTGACTCTCTACTTCTACGCATTTCGACCCATAAGTCTTGGCGATCCTTGGGGAATAATAAACTTACGTCATGAATACCTTTACTGTATTAAATGCTATTTGTGAAAATAAATTCCATTTCTCACCTAATTGTACGCTTTTTTTGTTTGGACAAATATAAAAAATCTCTGCTGTCTCTGCCTTGACTTGACTTGACACGTCGACATCCTGTAATGCAAGTATAACACACGGCAGTGTAAGTACTCTAGTGTTGTGGCGAAGCCGTATCCTTCAGGCCGCTATCGATAAGCCCTGTACCCTCGCAATTTGGCGCTTGTGGTGGGGGTTGAAGAGGACCACTGAGGGCAACCCCTCACCACCCGTGATTTGCTTGGCTTTTCTTGGTCGCTGCCATCATGTCCTGAACAAGAGGAACCATCCCACCAAAATTAATAATGCCAATAATTATATTTCATTGGTTTTTTTTTGTGTTTCCGGTTTTGCCGTTTATGATGGCAATGGACCTGAGTACCTTGATTTCCTGCAAAGTCTAATTATCAAGCAACTATTTGTGCTGAAGTGTGTCCTCGGGAAAGCCCTATTTCTTGGTCGCTCCTTCGGGATCTGTCGTTGGTCCTGGCTTGTCTTTCGCGTCTCTCGTTGGTCGCCAACCCCGTGTTGTTGGCCAGGTTAGAGACAGTGGTGGACAGAATAGCAACACATTCGTTACATTGCCAACGCAAATGTGCAAACATACGAATGTCGTGACTCAGGACACATCTTCTATCGACATGAAATCAGCTGTAAGTGAAAGTATAAAGTTGGCTGCTGGAAGAGGAAAATACCGTGATCTCTATCCCCAAACGTGACTATCATCTCTGCCTTGAGAACATACACTGGATATGAGAACAAAGCTGACTTCTAATTTCTATCTTGAACAAAACCAAATTTCCATTTCTATCTTATCTTATTGAACAAAACATACTTGCCATTTCTATATTGTCCAAAAAATTCCGCGGAGTTGCGTTCTATCACCAAGACTGGTCAAAATATTGCTAGTCAACCCCCTTCTTTCGTAATCGGGCGGGTGTTCGAATTTGAGAAGACACCTTGCTACACTCCGCGGCGCTGCGCTTTCGACGACAGATACCTATTTGACCAATATATTGCCATACGGTATATTACATCCATCCCTATGAATACCCTATAACATCTTGCTGCCATGGAGCTATTGTGTTGATGGCTCCCTTGTAGTAAATTATATACATACTTCCCTGTGGATATGACGTTCATTCGAAACTGGATATTCCTTATCGCCCTGTCCATACCTTGCTGCATAGCGAACTTTTTCCCTGGGTGAGAATAACATGATAGACCCAATCAGCTTCTTTTTGAGATTAATATGAGATATCTAGGGACTCGCTACTTGGAACGCTTGGAGCAAGCTTGCTCCCTCCATTTCTGACGAATAATGTGAGATTTATAGCCCCTTTTCCTTCCGCGCGCTCGGCAATACTGATACGGGTGGGTACAGCCTCTCCCGGACGGATTCCCTTGGAAGTTATGTTCCGCGAACAATACAGATCCCAAAGATGCACCGAACACTGGTGTTACACGATATTATGACTTCACCATACAACGAGGAAAAGCGGCCCCTGATGGTTTTGAGAAAGAAGTGATACTTATCAACGGAGAATTCCCAGCCCCAACAATAGAGGCTAATTGGGGAGACTGGATCCAAGGTACGCTCAACCTTCCGTTTTGCGACTTATTTGCTGACATACAACTTTAGTCAAAGTGACGAATGAAATAACTGGACCAGAAGAAGGCACGAGCCTTCATTGGCACGGATTATTTCAAAAAGAAACGCCATGGTACGATGGTGTGCCTTCTATTACACAATGCCCTATTGCTCCCCGGGCCACATTCACGTAGGTTTGAATACCCAATAAAATAACAGCTGTAACTGACAGTAAGTAGGTATAGATTCAGGGCGGACGTCTATGGAACAACCTGGTACCATGCTCACTACAGCGCCCAATATTCTGCCGGCCTCACAGGAGCATTAATCATTTACGGGCCATCGCATGTCCAATATGACGAAGATTTGGGCCCAATAATGCTTCAAGATTGTATGGACGATCACTTGCAACTACCATATCTCCTTTTAAATACTGACCTTTTGTAGGGTACCACAAGGATTATTACACTGTTGTCGAAGGCGGTACGTATTGACATGACGACAATTTACTCTGAGCTCTGGCTAACAACTGTAGTTATGAGCAATGATACTGCTCTGCAAGAGCAGTACTCGGACAATACCATGATCAATGGGAGAATGCCTTATGATTGTAGTTTAGTTACTGACGGAACGCCGTGCTCTAAAAGCACATACTCGAAATTTAGGGTGACGCCAGGAAAGACATACAAATTGCGGCTCATCAATACTGCCTCTGGTGGCTGGCAACATTTCAGCATCGACGGATATAATGTGACAATAGTTGCAAATGACTTTGTTGCTATTCATCCGTATAGCACCGAAATTGTAACTTTGGGGGTGAGTCGGTTTCTGGAAGATGAATACCGTAGATATGTGGATATGGGCTTACAATTATCCAGATTGGACAAAGATCAGACGTTTTATTCACCCCGATAGGAAACGCTACTGACGCGGTCTGGATGCGAACAAACCAATACGCAGATTCTTGCGCAAGAGCACTTCAGCCGGAAGGAAAAGCAATCATCCTTTTTGATAAAGCTCCCGAAGATTCAATCCCGGTAACGGAAGCTACACCCATCGAAGACGATGGGACCTGTAGAAATGTATGAATTCCTTGCAACGAGAGATCCCAGCTAATGCCTCTTCAGGACCCGTTGAACATGACCGTTCCATACTATCCCTCGGCGCCACCGGAACCCTCAGTAACTTACAACATTACAATAAATCAGTTGGTCAATGATACTGGTCATAAGCTTTTCTATATGAATGGGTCGCCATTCCAAGCCAACTATAACAACCCAATCCTTCTGCTTGCCAACGAGAAGAATTATTCGTATCCTTACGACCCGCAATGGAACGTCATCAACCTTGGGTCAAATTCTTCTGTGCGCATAAATGTGTGGAATAATAATACTGTTCCTCATGTGAGTCTGATGAACCTGGAGATCTTGACATGATAAATACACGTGCTAACACCTGTTGAGCCAATGCATCTTCATGGCCATGATATGTGGGTCTTGAACCAGGGCCTTGGACAGTGGGACGGAACTGTCGTCAATCCCGGAAACCCTCAACGCAGAGATACTCAGAATCTACCCCCGAATGGTCACATTGTCATTCAATACGATCTTGATAACCCGGGAGTCTGGCTGTTCCATTGCCATCTTGCGTGGCACTTGTCTTCGGTGAGTAAATTCCGTACACAGTCACGTCCCAAGCAGATACCGGAAGATGCTGATGCGGTGCTAGGGTTTGTCTGTGACCTTGCTGGAGCGACCCACCGAGATTACCCAGTTTCAAACTCCATTTATCATGGCGCAGACGTGCGTGGAGTGGGATATCTACACAGCTCTCAACACTGTCGACCAAATAGACAGTGGTGTATAGACTGTCACGGGCAGTAGATTGATATCACTGGGACCTTCGTGTAGGTATGAAGTATACGCGGCAAATAGTATTACTCAGTTCGGGAGTTGGATGCGGACAGGGTCCCAAATATTATTAAGGCTGAAAATTACAGTTGGTATCATATATGACTGAAACTTTCCGTGTTGACAACGCATCTGTGCTCCCATGTCTTATTTAATAACCCATTTGCATTTCCATGTCTCATGTAACGCATCTTCATTCCATGTGTTATTTTGTAACCCATGTGTATTCCTATGTTTCATATTAACAACACATCTGTGCTTCCACAGCCTTATGACTGGTTGCCCCTATTGTATTGGGTCGTTTCACGTGACTGAATTGTTTATTAACTCCGCCCCTGGAAAGATTATTGCCGATGTGGTACGGGTGACGTCTAAACATGTTTATGGTGCCTGTACCTTTATATTGACAATCCTGAATTCTGATAGGATACTTCAGCATAGTCTCCGTGAAGACATCTGTGCAACACCAGTACGACAAAGCACGGTACTTGGGATTCGAAAGGAAGGTCAATCGGTGACCGAAGACATCTTGGTACATTGAGGCTTATTGAGGCTATCAATGCCAGTAATGACCAAGTAAACTTGGATCAAAGGCAATGTATGTGCCTCTCGATCGATCCGTTTCCACGACCAATTCTCAATATATGGGGCATACGATGAGAAGAGCACGATATATATTTGGCAGCACAGTCACACAGTTTGGGGAAATGGAATCAGCCTTGCAACGAGCTTCCCACATCCATGGATCTGGAGCATTATAATTAACTGGAACGAAATACACAGCAATCTCCGAAAGTTGTGACTATGTCGAAGAATTCTCTCACAGATCTTGGAGCCCGAGTATCGGACAATACCGATGGCTCCCAGATATTTGACAGTGGTGCTGAATTACAGAGTAGGTCCGACGCAGTATTTGAGGGGAAATACTAAACTTTAAACAGAACCAAAAGCAGCTCATCCAGCCTTAATCCGGACAGGAGCTTCTTTAGACACTGTCACTCACTCAAAAACAACAGATGCCGCCGCGTTGGAGACAATAGGAAATGACCCTCCAGGAACCCCAGGACAAAAGAGCAGTTCAGAAGACCCTGAGGTGACAGGAGGTCCATCTGAGCCATCAGATCTCCCCACTGGACTCAAACTAGCAGTTTTGGTTTGCTGCGCCTGCATGGCTATCTTCGCACTGGCCCTTGTAGGTACATCGTTGCCCCTGCGAAAGAATATATCTCAGAAATTGCTGTAGGATACAACAATCATAGCAACTGCCATCCCTACAATAACCCGCGAGTTTAAATCTCTCAACGACATTGGCTGGTATGGAGCAGCGTACTTCCTCACGACGTGCGCTTTTCAGCTTCTCTGGGGTCGCTTCTATACCTTCTTCAATCTGAAATGGGCGTACATCGGCGCTATCATCATTTTTGAAACAGGAAACACCGTGTCTGGCGTCGCGCCAACATCCATTGCCTTGATACTCGGCAGAGCAATTGCTGGAATTGGGTCTGCAGGTATTTTTACAGGGAGTTACATAATTATCGGATTCAGCGTCCCACCTCGACATCGCCCGCGGTATATGGGGCTCCTTGGGAGTATGTACGGCGTTGCCTCTGTTTGTGGGCCATTGATAGGAGGAGCTTTGACGGACCATGTCAGTTGGAGGTTCTGTTTTTATATAAATATTCCTCTGGGAACAGTTATCGGAGCCGGGATCTTCTTTTTCTTCCACCCAACAAACGCAAACGCAGCCCTCCAAGCCCTGCCGACTCGTGTCAGGCTCGCAAAGTTAGATGGGGTTGGAACTTCCATCTTTGTTGCCTCGATGGTGTGTCTGATAACGGGTTTGCAATGGGGTGGCACTGTTTATCCCTGGAGATCTCCTAGGATCATTGCGCTTCTCATTATGTTTGGGCTGACTCTCACTGCCTGGGTGTCCTACCAATACTACAAAAATGATGATGCTACTGTACCAAGGCGGCTTATCTCCCAGCGCTCTATTGCCTTTGGATCGCTTACTTCCTTCTTGATGGGTGGCGCTATGTTTAGTGTTGTTTTCTATGTTTGCGTCTACTTCCAAGCCGTCCGTGGAACGTCCGCCACAATCTCGGGATTATACTCACTCCCTATCATCCTCGGATTAACGTTTGGAATGCTAATAGCGGGCCAGCTCAGTAACCAAGTCAACCGTTTTCCCCCATTCATGCTTTTCTCGGCCGTCACTGTCTCTATAGGCGCCGGCCTAATTACAACGCTCACACCAAACACCCCATTAAGCCACTGGTGCGGCTACCTAGCATTATTTGGTATTGGGCAAGGCATCGGATGGCAGCAGTCCCTTTTACTGGCCCAAGTTTTCCTTCAAGATGCCGATGTACCAACCGGTACGGCGCTGATGTCAGGGAGCAAAGTGCTCGGTGGTGCGATCCTTATTTCGGTCTCGGCTTGCGTCTTCCAGGCATCTTTGGAACGGAATCTACTGGAGTTACTTCCGGATATTAATCCGAATATAATTATTAGGGCCGGGGCAGCGAAACTTAGGAATGTGGTGGTTGAAATTGCGGGGGATGATTCTGCGAGGGCAACTGAATTGCTGGGATTGGTGGAAGAGTCCTATAACAGGGCTTGTAGGAGGGTGTTCATTGGGGCTTTGGTGGTTAGTAGCTTGGCTGTTATTTGCTCTGCGGGAGTAGAATGGAAAGAAATAAGTTTTAAAGAAAAGAAAGATGCCGAAAAGGGACATGGTATGAGGTTACCGAAGCTGTGGAGGGGGACATCAAAATCAGAGGATGGCTGAAGTATGTACTAATTAAATAAAGCAGTCATAGTGTGTCTCTGTAGGAATTTATAGCAACTATTAATAAATAATGGCCCTCGATCGCCTACAATATGGTTGGCGATACAAACAAAAACATTTTATTTGGCTTCAAGTGTAACCTAAATCACGTGATACCCCTTTTTTAGCCCTTTATCAGGACGTCTCGGCCAAATCTTTGGCGTTGGATTTGTCATTCCCCTCTATCACACCCTCTACAAGCTCCATATCAGTCAGATTTGGCCGCCACCCCCAATCTCATCCTTTCCGTCGCATCAGGCATCATCTGCACATCGCCAGGTTTGTTTTGAGATAAATATCACGTCCAGAGCCTCATGCATTATATACTTACTTAACCCTTGTCGCTACATAGCCTCTAACTACCTTTCCCTTCGCTCCGCGGGTTTCAAAATGGACCAAAAGGGCAGCTGATCGAAGATGCCGCGTGTCCTTCCTAGTTGCAAAGTATTTTGCGTTGCATTGCGTCGCAAGCAACGGGATTTACAGGTAGCTGGCATCGGATAGGCACACTGTGATAAATTATTTTCACCAGATGTCGCACTGAAGCGGCACGGTGGGCGACCTCGGCTGTTCACATAGCTCCGCAAGACGGCTCCTATACGTTTCGCGCCGCTGAGAGGCGTCAAGGTGTGACAAGATCTCCACCTGAACGAGCGTTGGCGTGGTACAAGGATCTGAACCTGGGCGTGAGTTGACGTGGGACAAAGATGCTGCAGTCATGTCTCGAGTCGGAGCATTCCTTCTTGTTTTGGTAGGCCTTGCTGATATTTCCCGATATATTGACTTAAATACGACGAATGTGGGCTGAGAGTTGACAAATAAATGTAGGATACCGAGGTAAGGCATGTGGCGATCCGCAGGTACGCACTCCAATTGATCACTTTTAATGGGTGGACGCGTGACAGTCTCTGAAAGTGGACTGCAAAGCAAAAGATCTTGGGACCAAGAATCCCAAGTTGACTTTCGGTTTGGTTCGTAGGGTCACGTTGGAATCTGATCAAAATTCCGGAATGCTTTTGACGCCACAATCAACCCATAGACTTTTATGATGGATTGATGTATTATGAGGGAAACTTTCAAATTGCAGTGATAGATAATCGTTGTAAACAGCCTGTCTAATCCGCCCGTAAAATATCATAATAATATATGGTACCCTCAAATCAACCAACAGCCCTAAACCTTGTCAAATGCATGCCCTCCAGCTGCCCTGTCAATTTCAATACTCTCTCCAAGCCCGCAAACCTCAAATATAGTCATTGGAGAGACAAAGCTCCCTGTTAGCCCAATACATTTGAGTCTCTCCAGCGTATTTTTGATTGCCTCATATGCTGGTGCTAGACAGGCAAACGAGAATATAATAACTCTGTAGCCCATCTGCTCAGCTTCTGCTGCCGAGATCAATGGAGAGACGCCGTTCTCGACGCTATTGTAGCACATTGGCCACGGCGCCAGCTCTCTGACAGCGTTTGCGGCCTGCTCTTTGCTTTGCACGCCCTCCAGAATTCCCATATCGGCACCCAAGTCTCTGGCCCGGCGTAGACGCTCCATTGCTGCTTCATATCCACAACTCTGAAGTGAATCTGTGCGTGCGATGATGACGATGTCAGAACGAAGTTGCCTCCGCATGTACGCACAGGCCTTGATGCGGCTGGCATATTCCTCAATATCCACCACTTCCTTCCCTGCTAAATGCCCGCATCTTTTCTGTGCCACTTGGTCTTCAATATGGAACCCTGCGACCCCAGCAAGGTGGTATTGTTGCAATGATTTTGCAATCATGAGAGGCCCACCATAGCCGGTGTCCATGTCGGCAATTATGGGAGCTCCAGTTGGGGCTAGATTCGCTATCATCTCGGCATTTGTTTTCATATCGTGAAGTTGGGCGAGACCAAGGTCAGCGGCTCCTAACCGACTAGCGGTAGTCCCGGCACCAGTCATGTAAAGGCCCTCGAAACCAAGTGACAGAGCGATACGTGCTGACAGCCCGTCGTAAACCCCGGGACAGACTATAATCTTGGCATTGTTTGCAATGAGCTTGCGGAGACGGGTTGATCCAGGCAATATAGCCGCTGGTAGTATGTCGTTATCAGCTTCGGCCATAACCATTGGAGTAGAATTAATCGGTAGTTCGCCATTAGAGCAGTTGTTGATCGTGGATTCTTTAACATCAGCCTCCAGAATGAGATCATGGTGGATTTCATCATCTGGTGGGGTTAAAAAACCTTCTGATTCCACTTCGGCTCGTTTCCCGATATTAGTGTGTGTGGTGACATCTGCAACATGGACGGCAAAGCCTTGATCTTGTCTATGAGCTTTTGTAGCTCGTATTCGATCCGTAGTGAAGCCAAGCGGCTGCCAAATCTCAATTTCGTAGTTGCCATGTCGTTCGAGGTTACTTCTTGAAGCGATCATATTGCCGGAACACTTGATAAAAAACCGAGGGAGTACAGGTGGTTGCTCATATATTTTGCGAAAGGGGAGAGCTCTACCAAATATTTTAAATCACCAAGTTAGGAGCAGCTTGACACGTGGGATTGAATTATAATTTGAGATCAGAAACAAATTTTGAGACATCCTTATGAATCATTAATCACGAAGTTTCTGAGAAGCATAAACATCTCTACTGATCTGGGGAGGCTTGCGTGGCTCGGCAAGCTAATTTATTTGTATCACATTCGGCTCGCGACTGACCGACTTTTCTCCTCGAATGACGGTTTGAGCGCCGGGCAGACTGTCGGCACAGCGCAATGAGATCTTGTAATTACGATCTGATCTTAGACGGCAGCTGGTCCCTGCATGCTGTTTCAGACATATCATTTTTTGAGAGACGTACGGGGTTAGTGACAGCAAGGAAAGGGTTTCGACCTATAAATTAAACATATAGCTATCTGGCTTGCTACATATAATGCGAGCACGGCCTTTTGTAGAACAAGGGGCAATTAAGCAAGGGTCAATAGAGCATGGCACAACAGGGCAAAAATAATAAAGTGTGTGTTTGGGGGGTTTTTTAACCACCAGTTCACCTGTCCGAGCTGCGATGACGCATGCTATGTAGTCAAATCTCAATTGTCCATTTCCGCGAACATTGCTTTGGGAACCCTTCTTTTCCCCTTTTCTTGTGACTGGTTGTAGCATTATGGCGTTTGAGCTTCCATTTTATTTGTTCCGCCGATATGTCCTCTCACACTTTCGGAAGCTATTCAACGGGATACCGAGCAACACCAGCATGGCAACTTAAAGATCAATTTCTTGTGAAAGCTAACGGTGTGTATAATTTTCTGGAAAAACACCTTTGTGGCGTTGGCCCTATCTAGGGGGTGAATTTATCGAAGCGTTATTCTGAAGCTGAAACTTCCTCCCATATGAGACGTGCTAGTACACCCCAATTACTTTATGGAGCCGCCACCCATTTCTTTCTTTCGAATGCCTACAATCTCTGTGAACATTGGAAGCGACCAAAAAGCATTGTGGATTTTGTTCTCTTCTCAACCTCAACCGCGCAATGTGGAAACCATATCACCGACTGCTTGCTTTAACTTTGTTTGAAGGAAAATATCCAGTGCTGAATAGATTCCTGCGTTGCGAGCCTCATCTTCTTTGCTTGCGCAATATCTTTCTGCATATTTCTCGACTAAAGCCCTTACTTTGCGGAGCTCGTTGACCACAAGCTGTATTCTCATCCTTTGGTCGTCTTCAGCATCTATCTTGTACGCGCCCACTGTAATTGGCGTAGCACGGAGATTATCTGCCCATAATGTATTACCAGGTTCGACACGAATGTTTGATGTAGCTCGAATAATTGCCTCATAGCAGACTAGAATGTTGTGAATAATCAATGCGATTGTAAGAGCGTACTGAGGACTGAGGGAGCAAGGGCATGCAAGTAGAGAACGGACGTTTTCAATTGCTGACCTGTTGTTGATAAGAACTTGGTCTATCGAAGAAATGGGATGAAATGGATTTTCATGAGGTGTGGCTGATGCCTCGCAAGTGCTCGAGTCCAGGCGCAGCAGTTGAATCGTTGATGACGCTAGAGTTGTACAGTCGTGAGTCTGGAATAGGGGCTGATGGTTTGTTTTTAATGTTTGATCTGCTGATTCATTAAGGGAAGTGAATGTGTCATTGGACTTTGATGGTCTGAGGTCCATGCAGATATCGTCAAACATAAACATGTCGTTCGTTGAAGTTCTTGGAGTTAATAGATCTGACTTCGCCTCGTCTAAAAAATCGAGGTCATGGTCAAACAAGCTCATTGGCGCTATGGATACATCGTTGCTGCTATTCGTGCTTGAGCCCGGTGAATAAAACGACGCAACCTGCCACTGTGTTGGAATAAGGTTGTCCGAGTTCATAAAATAGGCCTCCAAGTTTAATGGCGCAAGGTTGCTCTGAGAATGAATAGAATCAGATTCCAACTTTTGGAGACTAAGCAGTGAAGCTTTAATCTCTTTTTTAACTGAAACGGTCTTTGCTTTTGTTGATTTTATGCCATTTGCATCCCTTAATGCTGGAGGCTTTCCCATTCTGCGCGATGCACTGTAATTGCATTTGACCTCTATGCTTCGGCAACGGAGGCATGAGGGTCTTTCTTGGTTGCATTTAATTTTTGATGCGGAGCAAGCATCACAAGATGACCTCAGCTTTTTTTGAGTTGGGGGGCGCGGTGCAGTTTTGGGCATCAAAACCCTCTGAGACCCATCAGTTGACATTGTTCAGAATTAGAGAAGTGACGAGGGCAGATAGATTCTGTGACAAACTCTGGCAGAAAGAAAACGATTCAAAGTAAAGAAATCTAATTGTATCGGAAACAGAGTCCTTCATATTCATATTTCCTGCAATAACCGTAGGTGGCAAGGTAGTCATCGACAACATAGTGGAAGTAACCTCTTATGGAGTAGCATTGGCACTTTGATCGTTCGGCCAAATTATAACATGTCACATACACTTTCTCGAACTCAGGTCTCAGGTTAGCAATAGAGATAATCGACAAAGAATATGTCTCCTATTGGCCCTTAATTGGTGCACAAACCTAACAAGATTCAAAATTCGAATACTTTGGTCAGACGCTCTAAAATACTAAGTCTATAGACCTGAGGGACCCTAGTAAACATGATGGATACATTGATATAAATACGATGGAAGTGTGATGGTTATAGCACTCTACCACTACATCTTGCATCTTAGAATCATCAGGAGAAGAAGCTACCCAAGAGATTTTTGGCCGAATTATATGCTCCATGCCCTTTGCATCTGTGAAATTAGTTAAACAGAACATTGCAAACCATTTGTTTCTGGAAAGAGCCAGCACGAGTGGTAAGTAGAATTGCATATCATTCTCACTCCTTATATCCTGGACACTATGGGGCAACAAACTGAATTTAGGGATAATCTTCCGCAGTGCACTTGAGCTGACAAGTTTCACACCAAGTCACTGTCAAAGATGCCTACCATTGTGATACGTAGTAGTGTCACCCAATCCCTCTCCGCTGCAGTTTTTCCTGACTTTGCCAAAGTATTGAGACTGCAGTATGATGTGGCGGTCAAAATGGGAGTAGCACTTACAAAGTCATACTGTATTTGATCGCCCCTCAGCCTTCCGCCGGTATACAGGTAGGCAAATACCCTCTTTATAGCAGAATTATTGAAACCTAAAATACGTGTTCAAGTATGAATTCAACCCTGGAAAAAAAGGTATCTATGATACCATTCAAAAGAAGGCACAGCCATAGTTCATTAAGGAAGGGCTGTGGACATCAAATAACTGCCGGCGCAGACCGAAACATAATTCCTTCGTAGACGCGATTCTATAATCCTTTCTTGGAATGACAGGTAACCTAATACGTAGTGTTTCTCAAATATTGGTTTAGGAATGATACAGGCCCTGTGTCGCAAAATTGCGTTTCGCAGCCTCATGGCATCTCAGGGAACCGGAAGGATTCAGGCATCACAAGTGATACCTACTTTATTGTCATGACAAATAGCTACATTTCGAGCTTCTGAGAGTGCTACCTATCTGGTTCCATATTTGCGATAACGATTTCTTTGAATGAAGACTTTATCCAATCGATATTCTCATGGCCATGAATAGTAGCTACCAACAGCATTGGGTTTTATCCATAAGTACAAAATATGTTCTCTTTGGCGTCAAAAGGGGTCGGGGCTGGGGCGGTTGTATCTATCCACGCATAGAAATCCAAAAATTAAAATGCAAAAAATAAAATGCAAAAAAACCAGACGACGTGCCTGGTGAAAAATCCACCCCATGGTGCCTCGAACCCGCGAATCTGAGAAGATGGTTATTTGCTTAAGGAGAGTATGACCGCTAAGCCATCTACCCCGTTTGACATCTTACTGCCATGTCCTCCTTTATATAAGGGGTTCGGTAGTAGGGGGGGTTAGCGTGGAACGGGGTTAAAGGGTTGGCTCCAAGTGGGAATCCTTTTAGGGGCCAACGTGGCTACCTGCTGGTTTCGGAGCCCGAAGTTGAAGTATCTAGAAACAAGTGCACACCTAGTGACGTGTTTATATAGTTTCTCATGGACTTGCACTGAATGTTGTAGGAATTGTAGGAATTGTTGGAAGTTTCCAGAAGGGCCTCCTAAGTCTTCAAGATCCAAGCCCTCAACTTCATATTTTCAAAGAAGTTTCTAGCCCTTTATCAGACTACCTACTAACGTTACCGTAGTTCAGTAATAATAGTGGACACTCTTGTTAATGAATCAACTTGTTAGAGAACCTAGCAGATTATGGTGGCAGTGTCACAGCTATTTTCAGGAATATTGACGACTTTCCTGGAATGAATCCGGACCTATACTACATTTCCAAGATCATACCCGACTATGAGGTTCAATCGCTGCAAGGCACCACTCTAAAGCCACCGGCTCGCAGACTTTGTCAATCAACGATTTTATTATTCCTACATAGATCATCATATAACAAAAACTCCATGAAACTCCATAAATGCCCAATAGGTCGAGCTCGCAATTTGTAAATCCAGATTCGCGTTCCCCATGCATCATATCACTTCCGAATATGTCTTTCCTCTTCGCTTTTTACACCGATGCCACGCTGTGCAACAGGACGAAAGGCTTTTGAGATGAAACAAATTATCATTCTGTCGACTACGGAATGTCAAATAGAGGCTTAAGCTTTTTGATCAGCATCCATTCGTCATTCGTCACATCGGTTCGGTAGAATTCCTTCAGTGTATCGATCGACTTCCTTGAAATGAGAGAGTACAAGGTATCTTTCTCCTCAAGATGGCGGCCATACGTTGGCTGATGGGATCCCATTTCAATTTTGACCGCCACTGATGGCTCCCCCTTCTTACACCTCGGCAGGTGCTTGTGATCACGTTCGATACCCGTACTATTATAAAATTAGTCTCATAGCTAGAATATTGTGGGAATCAACTTACACTCTGCCAACACTAATGATCTCTTTAGCACCTGTGATAGCGTTTGTCTTAACAGCTGCAATAGGAGTATCCAGTTTGAGCTGGCCCTCAATAACGTCAACGCCGACGATAATCGGGCCAGTTTTGTTGAAGACAGCAACCGTTGAAAGTACGCAAGGGAAGACGGCCATGAGCCTCGATTCCTCCTTCCTCTTCTCGATAATTGCTTCCATGTGTTTGGTAAACTGGTCGAAAAGATGGTAGATGATGTCGGCTGTGAAGATCTTAATTCCCTGCTCCTCTGCGTAGAGTTGAGCTTCTTTGTCAATCTTGACATCGAAGCAAAGCATGACAGCATGTTCTTTCGACTTCTCCAACATGGTACCACACTGCATGACATCGCGCTTGAACACTGGGCCAATACCCACATTGGCGACTGGAATCTTGGATACGCGGAGGAAATCAAGAAGCGCCTCGAGGGAACCGAGAGTGGAAGCCTGGACGCTAACACCGCGGCCTGTCTTCTCGATTCTCTTCATGAGGTTGCTAACGTCGGACCATACCTCTTCTTCGAGGTCGGATTCATCATCATCCGGACCCACAACCATCAACCTAGAGCCTGCAATTGCACCTTCGAGATCTGGAGCGCTGATCTTTACACCAAGTGCTGCCTTCACCTCCTTGTTGTGAACATACGCCGATTTCAATCGAAGTTCCTTCATAGGAGCAGGTGTCAATAGCGCACGGATATTAGTCTTAATAACACCGTTGATACCACAGATCAAAATCCTGTCACCTTCACGGAGGATACCGTTGGAAAGGATAACATCGATCGTCATACCAAAGCCCTCGATAGCCTTAACTTCAAGAACAGTGCACTGAACCTCGGAGAGATACATCAAGCTGCCAACCATTCTTTCTTGGGTAAGCTGGAGAATGAGCTTGAGCATATCGGGGATACCTTCTCCAGTATGCGCCGAAGTTGGGATGAGAGAAACATATTTTGCCATCGACTTGTTTTCGTAGAAGAGCTCGGAGTTAAATCCTTGCTCGGCGAATGCTGTTTTGGTATCGGCCAACCTCTTCTGGAATTCGTTCTGAACGCCCTTGTTCTGCAGTTCGTACGATTCCCGGAAGCCGTTGTTTTCAACCTTCTTCCACCCGTAGAGACGATCAATCTTATTGAGTGCAACAATAAACGGCGTCTTTCTATCTCGGAGCAGTTTCATAGACTCCAGTGTTTGAGGCTCCAGGCCGTGCATAATATCGACCACTAGAATGGCAATATTGCAAAGCGAAGATCCACGAGAGCGGAGGTTAGAGAAAGACTCGTGACCAGGAGTGTCAATAACCAAGAGACCAGGAACTTTGAATTCAAATGCACCATCCCTGTTGACAACCATTGTCTTCTTCTTGATAGCATCGACTGGGAAGTATGTTGCTCCAATCTGTTGCGTGATACCTCCAGCCTCGCCTTCCTGGACGTTGGTTTGTCTGATCTTATCCAATAACTTGGTCTTGCCAGTATCGACGTGGCCAAGAATACAGCAAATTGGAGATCGCAGGTTGTCCTTAGACCGAGCTGCCAATGCCTCCTGATGTAATTTCTCTCTTCGCTCGGCGGCCTCCTTTTTCCTCAGAGCAAGGGCAGCTTCCGCTGCAGTAGCTTCTTCGTCCTCTGAAGATTCCTCCTCAGATGATTCTTCTTCGGATTCTTCCTCGGACTCCTCAGCCGGAGTGGTTTCTTTGGGCCTCGATGGTGAGGATTTGGCGTCTTGTGAACCTGTAGACATTAGCGATCGTGTTTTATTTATATTTGACAGCCAGCCTTCACTCTCTGCTGTTTTTTGGGAACGTACCGGCAGCTGCTTTCTCGGTTGAGGGTGCTTCTTCCTCTTCCGAATCTGCGTCCCAACTATCTTTGACGTCGTCTTCTTCAGCAGCAGCTACTTCCCAGTCATCTTCAACTTCACTAGCCTCTGCTTCTTTAGCGGCGAGTGCAGCCGCTGCCTCTTTCTCGGCCTTCTCTGCTGCTTTGGCTGCTGCACGCTCAGCCTCTGCCTTGGCCCTGACTGCTGCTTCAGCCATAAGACGCTCTTCTTCGGCCTGGATTTCTGCTGGGTTCTTTCTGCCTCCTTTTTTCTTCTTGTTATCATAGACTACCTTCTTTTTCTCTTCTCCCGCCTCCAGCCCTCCAACTTTAACACCAGCATCAATCATTTGCTGCAACTTTTTCTCATTTCTAGCCTTCTCTTCTTTCTGGGCTTTGGTCAAAAACTTGCCCTCTTTCTTGAGTAGGTCAATCTTCTCCTTTTCTCTCTGTTTTTTGATAAGCTTGGCTTCTTCACGGGCCTTTTCTGCTTCAGCTTCGCGTCTCTCTTCCTCCTCGATGCGTTCTCTCTCCTCGGCCACAGCCCGCGCCTTCTCCTCCTCGCGACGTCTTAACTCCTCTTGTTGCTTTTGTAATCTGGCCAACGCCGGGGTCAGCTTCTTGCCTTTGGTGGCAGCGGGCTCGGGCATCTCGGTCTTTGTTTCGGCAACGGGTTTTACTGCTTCGGCAACCTTTGCAGCTGGTGCGGTGGTCTTCTTTTTTGCGGCCTGTTGAAGTTTCACTCATATTAGTAGTAATTCCAACAATTTTACCGGCCGTTCTCACCTGCTCCTTCTTTCTCTGCTTCTCGCGTTCCTTCTTTGCCTTTTCCTTTTCTTTCTTTGTCATTACTCGGCCATCCGCACCGCGTTCCTCGTCTCCATCGTCCTCTGCCGGCGCACTTTTCTCGGCCCCCTTCGTCTTCGCCTTTGTACTTGGCAACGCAAATTCGTCATCCATAGTTGCCTCGTCAGGTGCCTTGATCGAGGGGTCAAAAGTAGACCCCTCATCAGCGGGCGTTTCTCCGCCGTTCGCGTCGCCGAGGTCATCTGCCGGCTTTCCTTTCGACTTTTTCTTGTTACGGTTCTTCTTCATTGCAGCCATGAGGCCGCCAGCTGGGAATTCGTCTTCGCCCGCCTCTGTGCCCGCATTCGGGGCGACATCTTCAACATGCGGGGCAGTTTCGCCCAGATCCGCCTCCCAGTCGTCGCCACCCTTCTTGTTGGTCTTCTTTTTGGGAGGCATATTGGCCGCTCTTTCGGTTTAAATTTACGCCCACGGAGACGATAGAAGAGGGCCTGGCTAATCAAGTTGCTTCGCAAAATGAATTAATGAGTCCGAAGAGATTCAGTCACGAAGTGGTTGTGTTTGGTGGGGCAAGTCTTGGCAGTATACAAAAATTGTCCAGGGTGGCATGGCAAGATAAGCGAATCGACAAGTACAAAACTCCACAGCCCCAGACTTTCTGTTTCCCAATCAGACTGGTGAACAAAGAGCCCTAGAGTCGCGTCGGTCGGCATCGCCCCGGCATCGCACCAGCGCAGTACTAGATAACTTCATCTTCAACCAAACTATTTTGCTATGGATCATCCAATATAAATTACGTCTACCATCAACATTATTCTGCTACAAACCATGTTGTATATTGCGACTGATTTTCGAGGGCTTCCAATTCGAACATTTTAGAATTAATGCACTTTGAATCGATTTTCTCAAGGTTGCGGATGGTAGATATTCATTCAATAAATTACTCTACTACATCCACCGGACCAAGGAGTTGCTCAAGAAGCTCATAAACCATCGCCACGCTCGTTCTCAGCCACTCATTGTCTTGCAGCCCAACGGATTTATCCGGCCAGTGGAGGGCTACCGCACTCATAAGAGCTTCAGCCGACGTGGTGGCGGACTCTTGCTTCGTAGACGTAGTTTTGGTGAGAAACTCCTCCAAATGACGGAATGTAAGCCATCCTTTCAGAATATCGCCGTCAATGTGCCTTTCCCTGGTATCTTCTTGGTCAGATGGAAGCACAATTCCGCCTTCTTCGTATTCTTGGACATATGCGGGACAGATTTTTGGATCCTGGTGAGCAATGTGCTCGAGGATCCCTAGAAGCTTCAGGAGGGATTCATCCACCAAAGTGAATCTTCTAATTGAGCCGTCGATGCTGATACCAAGGACACCTTCCCGGTGCTCTCCCCATGGAATGACCCCTGAAACAGCCGTCTCGTTCTGGCTTGTATCCCAGTTGTGACGCGTGGGTGCAAGCCGGAATTTTGTTATGCACGCGGGCATCTCCGCGTCGAAGAGAGTCGTGTATTCTCGTGGAACTGTTTGGCCGGTGGACGTGTTTCGTTGGTAATGAAGGCCCACCACCGAGCAGTCTTTATCGGAAACCAGTAATACCGTTGAATCACTCCCAGGCTCCGTATCACCTTCGAGGGGGAAGGACATATGGTCCAATCCTGTACGGGAGTCTTCGTCCACATACTGGAGTTGGAATTTCCCGTTATCTTTGTACAGTAAGGTCATAGTAGAATCTTTTGCTGTCAGCACACTCAAGTATTGGCTGTCCCAGGTCATGGAGACAGCATGAGATGGCAGCTGATACTGGGCCAGAGAGATTAATGTCTCTTCGTTGATGTTTATTGCCATTGAGTGCAAGGAATCCCCTGTGCAGCAAAAAAGAATCTCGCCATTAACCCCGCCTTGAAGAAGTGCGTGTATCGGGTGGTCAAATCGTTGTTCTATGAATATGCGAAATCCCGTTGCTTTGGACTTCTTCGATTTCGAATTCTTCAAATGATGGTCTTGGCGAAGTATGAATATGCCCCCTGAGCTGGTGCCAGATACTATAAATTCTTCCTTGACGGATAAATCGCTTGAAATGTTCAGCCACCATTGTGTTAAAGATAGAACCCGATCAGTATGGCGGGGGGACTGGAAATGCTTCAGGGATATGATATCCGTCGCGGCTGCCTCTTTCCCAAGGAACACAATCGCTGGCCGGCCATCCACAGTAGCACCAACAACAAGAGATTCTGTAGTTTGGCAATATAATATCCGTTGGGCAGAACCCGGCAGCTCAATGTTGTTCGAAATACCGGTAATTTCGTTGCCTATTTCAATCCCTAATATCCGTTTTCCCGAAATTGCTAGGAATCCTTTGTCAAGCTGGCACACAAAGTCAATCGGTGATTGACGATATATCGACTGTCACCTAGTTAGCATATCTCCTCTTTGTAAGGGGTAGTTGGTATTTATACAATTCCCACATCCTTGAATAATATTCTAGTAATTGACGGAAATGAGCTTGAATCTCCATTATAAACAATTCGATACAAGTCGGATCCGCAGCAAAGTAGAGCAGCTGCGGGAAATGCTGGATCTTTGCAAATATTCAGATTTGTTGTCCCCAATTGTCGAGATGTAGCCATCCGTTGTTCGATTTTCCCATCAGAAGACCTAGCGTAGTATGCCATTAATAGAACTCCATTGCCATGGCCAGCAAGCAGCAGGCCATATTGATCCGTTGGTGGTATTGAATCAAGGCCATTTTCTAACGGAGAGAGCACAAGAACGCTAACACATGAATCTATTGGGGCAGGGCTTGTTTCTAATGAAGAAAGTTAATACCTTTCAAAATATATGCAATGGCAGAAGTAAACCTTACCATGTGAGTTAGAAAGAATAGATTCAGATCGTCTGTCCTGAATAATACCGAGGGAGGTATCAAACTGATAAACACATAAAGTGCTTACGTCGTTATGGGCGTTCGAGTGGTGAGACAAGCCGTAGTCTCCATGGGCATCGATTGGACCATGCCCTATGACTACAGATTCCACCTTCCCCTGGGGGGCTGCAAAGGACAGAAATGTAATATAAAAGCCAACGGAAAGGGATGATCCTATCTTAATCAAAGGTGGCTTGTCGGATAGGGCCGTCTGTGTCCCAAATGGCTCGAATGCTGGAAACTTAAACGCATCGATGCGAAATTCGCCATTTTCTGTCTGAAAAGCAATACAGACTAGTTCATTCTGATAAATAGAAGCCGCTATAACAAGTTCATCGGGTTTGAATGTTTTTGAGTAGGCTGTGGCTGAGGAGCTGGCAGAAGTTAATTTCAGTGTCTTGAACTTCAAATATAAGGATTTATTCGCCAAAAAACTTACTTGGCCGGCTTGTTGGATATCCGGATATGACGTTCCGTAATCTGAGTAATGAAACCCCTTGCCGAAGAAGCATCAAATGTACGTGAGCTTAGGTCAAGCCAGGTTGAATCAACTTCGACAACTCCAGTTATTCCGCTGCCATGGTTCTCTAGCATAAGCAATAGCGATTCATTGCCAGCTGACAACAACAGCAGCGAGGAGCAAGAAAGAAACTGGTCTTTTCGCGAAGATGTCATTGGAAGGGTTGGGAGAACCCAGGCGCAAGTTATCACACTGTCCAGTTCGTCAAGCTCCATCCAAATCTCAGCACCAATGCCGCGATTGATTTCTGAGACGGTTCCATAAAGACCCCTTCCTGTACATCCAAATATCTGCTCTGGATTCGAAAATGTTTGATGACTTGCATCCGAATGCGGATGTTGTTCTAGGGACAGCTGCGATTGGCTGCTGGGGATTGTCACAAAATCATTCAGTGGAGTCCAATTCTGAAGGGTTGAAAGAAGTCTGGCAGGCTGTCTTGCTTGTACCTGCTTGGGTGAGTGAAGCCTTTGATGTTCATTGCTAGGAACTTACCCAATACAAGCCGCCAGGGCATGAGTCTCCACCAACCAGGAGAATATCGCCAAAAACACCGTCTGGTCCGTGAAATTTCGAATCAAGACTAGTGAATGCTGTGCCGATGTTGCAATTGATTTCTCCGATATTCATTCCAGTGCACAAAAACTCATCGAAGTTATTTTCCAAGTATTTAACCACGCCATCTTCTCTTGCAATATAGATATCATCATTGCTTGCAGCGTATTTTTGGGTGCGGACTGGCCTTGTCCATGAAGTCCAAAGAGGGGCATTCCGTCCTTTGTGAATAGGGCTAGGCTCATCGTGGCCAAGATGGCCTTGATGACATTGTGGACTTCCCTCCAGCAACCCTTCACAAACTGCCACATTCTGCTCACAGACGAGTACGAATGCAGACTTGATAGTCAAAGGTATCAATAAAATCGGGGTGCGATAGCATTCGTCAAGCAAATGCCCCTTCTTATAGTTTTGCCGTATAGCGCTCAAAGGTTGTCCACAAACCCACTCATAAACATGCATTCTTGTTTTGCCATTGCGAGATATGAGAAGGAGGAGAATGATATGGTCCGGGTCCTCAAATGAAGGAAATAAAAACTCAACCTTCAAAATGACACCCTTCACTTGGAGGGACCGCTCCTCTCGTATGCAAGACAGCGGTTGTCCAGATATATATTGAGCCTCCATTTCTTCACGGGACTTGAGAGAGTAGATCGAAATGACGTTTTCGGAGCAACCAAGAACCAGATATCTCGAGCTTGGATCAGCTGTTAGATGAGCGCCTAGGTTCTCACCAAGTAATGGTTTTGCTATATTGTGCCGACTCAGAATTGGTTGAATGAGTGCATCGGGCCCAAAGTCAGGCGCGCAAAGAAACATCAAGTCTCCGGCCTCCAATACAAAAACAACCATTTGGGGTCCGAGTCGACAAATCCCCTGATTACCAGGTTGAGACATACTGAGGTCTAGAGAGTCATTAGCAACTACAGATGTATCGTCACAGCTCATAGAAGAATCGGATTCACCATGGCTGCTTGAGTCGATATTTAGTTCGCCATGTAATCCCCCCTTTAGGCCACCCTCTTTGGGTTGGCTGAATTCGTTGACGACGCCAGATTTTGGTCTCCCAGAGAACTTCCTGATACTGCCATCCTGCTTTGGGGCCGAAGGGCTCCATTTTATAGAGCCCAAAACTCGTGCATTACGGATGCGAGATCCTAAATTGGCAACCCGGCCTACTTCAGATAGCTGTCCCGATTTGACCAGCCTCTTGACTTGGAGTAAATTATCCTGTCATGTATGTCAGCTTGTATAAATGAGTAGAAAATCGTATCAAAATAATATGTTTGATGTTAAAGGATGACAAATATACTCCTCATCGACAAAGGCAGTCAAATGATGATAGAAATTATGTGGTAATAGTGAGAAAGATCAACGCACCCCAATAAATACGACATCATGGTCTTCGACATTCCCCAACCTCGCTGGCAATATCCAATTGCTGTTTGGGCTATCTACTACTGTCTGTGTCAATAAGCCGACTTTTGGCGGCTTGTTGAATTCTAGTTTGATATCCTCCTGAGCTGAGTTGCCTGAAAGAATAGCCTCAATGTCGACTTCGCGCTCCATGAATCGTCCATCCACCCAAGAAGCAGTGGAAATCACCCCTTCCATGGTTGATTATGATGAGGTCACTAGTCAGCTGGTGGTGGGGCTATAGCATAGCGGAATTTCAATCCAGCCTCATGTAATGACAGTTGCGCCTCTTTCCTTGCCAGTTCTGTGCGCCGTTCATCTTTCACCTGCCGTCGTACGGAATATCTCACAACTGTTTCCTATCTCATGAAAATCGAATCCGAATACTCCGTTCCAAGCGACAAATGTGTAGACTTGTATGGAAGGCTCCAACATGTGTCAGAATGAAGGTAGGCCAAAGGTTACTAGGTATGGAGAGAGTCGTCTGTTACAGTTGTTATGGTGCTATTGTATTGGGTCCCATGAGCATGTCACGTGCCCATCAGCCTTCTTCGACATTGGCGGCTACGCCCGCTGTATGGATAATGGGCTTGGTCTAAATGTATAAGGCTGAACCTTGTATTAATGCGACAACTGGCATCCGCATCACGACACGTTAAGATAATAGAAGGTACCTGAAACCAGCTTCTCTCTTGCCGGTGTGGCACTGTACTATAATAATTCTACTGGACGCCAGTACCCCAGTCTTTTCCGCCGGCGAGCCATCACTGGTTCTTCCTCATGAAACCACGACGCCAAAGAATTATTCAACACCATGGAGTCGGTTGAAAAGATAGCTGCCGAAACTCAAACTCTCACAGAAGATTGTCATATTTCAAGGGCTGCTGAAATGGACTCTAACCACCTTCCACAAAACCATGGCCAAAAGTCCAAGCACATCGAGGAAGCCTGCCAATGGAAAGACACTCAACGGCTGAGGGATCTAGCAGTGTCGGAGGGGGGTTTGGTATCAGACGATATTCGGCGTAGGGCCTGTAAGTCTCTTATTGATTGATCGCTGGAGTTGTGCTAACTATATCCAACAGGGCCAATTCTCTTGGGATTCTCCCCCGACGATACCGAGCCCATTGCAGACGACCAACAATGCTGGCAAAAATTGCCCAGGCATGTAGATGAAGACCAGGTTCAGCTTGACGTGAACAGAGCCTTCATCTACTACCCTACAGGTGAGCCATTTCGAGACTTCTATCAGCCAACACTCAAATAACGATAACACAGACCAAACTACCAAGCAAATCGACACAAGGAAAGGGGAGCTATCAGATCTTATCACCGAAGTTCTTCGCCGTCAGCCATATCTGTGCTATTTCCAGGGATATCATGACATTTGCCAGGTGTTCCTTCTTGTCCTTGGCCACAAAAACTGCTCGGAGGCGGTTTTACGTTTATCAGCACTACGCATTCGAGATTTTATGCTCCCGACATTGGCTCCAGCCCTTGCTCAGTTACGCCTCATTCCAGGAATTATACGCACTGTTAACCCAAAGCTATATCAGCACTTGTCCGACACACAGCCCTTTTTTGCGCTCTCAGGGACTCTCACAATGTATGCACATGACATACAAGAATATGGAGACATCGCGCGGCTCTTCGACGTATTTTTAGCACGAGAGTCTATCTTTTCTGTATATATGTTCGCCCAGATCGTGCTGAACCGTTCAGAGGAACTTTTTGATACCCCAGCGGACGAGCCTGAGATGCTGCACTCGATATTATCTAAACTTCCGAAACCCCTCAACTTAGAGCGGTTGATCTCCGATACAACGAATCTACTGGAACAGCATCCGCCGGAGAGTCTTCCACTATGGTCGAAAATATCACAGTCAAGTGTCTTAAAAACAGCAAGGTCACCGGAGCAGGTGGCAAAGCAGACCCTCCAAGATGGTCAGATATATTTCGAAAAACAAGTTAAGGAACTACAGTGGGCCGAGCGGCGGGAGAAGGTCGTACGACAACTCTGGAAGAACAAGAACCCAGCCATAATAATTGGAATGGGCGTTCTGGTGGGCTTGTTGTCGTATCACATGCGGAAGTCCCCAAGCATTTACCACTTGGTATCGGAGCTTTGGAAATGACGTTGTATAATGAGTAAATGAAATAGACCAGTTTATACACTGTGTAGAGTATGTCCAAAATATTTGCCGCGCCTCTGAGAGGCATTTGAGCTTCTGTTGGCCATTTAACTTCCAAACAAAAACGAGTTCACAAAGTTTGTCGAGTCCAGAGTCACCATTCAAACGAAGTTCCGGACCCATGTCACAATTGCATTAGAAGCTATCCCTGCATACAACCCTGCGATATTGTAGCTTGGTACTGCGCTCAGGCAAATGTTTCATTTCTGATCTCAAATACACGAAGCTTGTGAACAATGTACGAATCCATCTGAACCACCGTCCCTCGCAAACGCCAACCAGACCGTCGCGAGTAGATCACTTTAGCTTCTTCTTTGGGCGGAGCTGGTTGGTGTGGCCGCACTTCTTCTTCCTGCAGTTGGTCGCACGGGGAGGGAGGCGGGCCTATATCTCCGTTAGTAACAATCCGAGGGAATATCCAGCCTTTTGACGGTACTGGACTCTTCAGGTGGTGTTTTGAGGACGTACGTAGCACTTGCGGCAAATCATCTTGTCGCAGTTGAACTTGGAGGCAAGGGCCTTGAGCGATGGCTCAATAATACCACCACGGAGACGGAGGACAAGGTGGAGAGTCGATTCCTGGAACATCTCTGTTAGCCCTGCAAAAATATCTCCCTGATTGCTGATTCTTGAGGTCCCTCCATGCTCAATTCTTTCCACCACAGTTTCGATGCATTGGACCTCCCGAATTTCACAATATCTTCCTGATATGATTCGCGTACCTTCTGGATGTTGTAGTCGGAAAGAGTGCGTCCATCCTCGAGCTGCTTGCCAGCAAAGATCAGGCGCTGCTGGTCCGGAGGAATTCCCTCCTTGTCTTGGATCTTCGACTTGACATTGTCGATAGTATCGGAGGACTCGACCTCAAGGGTGATGGTCTTGCCCGTCAAGGTCTTGACGAAGCTGTAGATGCAAAGTTAGTGGTCTGGCCATGGATGTTCGCGGATCGGTAATGGAGTATTTCGGAATTCAGTGCGACTGGGGAGCTTACATCTGCACTACACAGGAATTAGTCGTTAGCAAAGGTCCAGCAGAGAGATACTGCGTCTATAGCAGGCAAGGGAGCAACATACTGATGGCGGTGGTCTACGTCGTTGTCGATGTTGTTCTCTCTCGAGTCGTTCTTTCAAGTGGGGCGAAAACGAAGTTCAACATTCAACATGTGTGCCCTAAAACACTAAGCGATGGCAAGATAGTCCGATCCATCACGTGACATGGTCTCAGGTACGTCTACCAATTTTGAACCCACTCCACATCAATCACTGTGCCGCATCACCATAGTGAAACTATGGGCCATCAGAATTCCTTGGAGAAAAGTAAACGCTTGATGGTGTAAATTATAAATGGCCCAAGGAATTTTGTCAGATGATCTTTCTTTATTTTACCGGATAACCAGCATATATCCTCGATTGGGCAGATGGACGGCATGCCACAGAGATGATACTTTGTTTCTATTCTTGAGGGTATATTATGTGCTGGAGCGGACAGTAAGCAGATTAATATATGTGTGCATACCAACGATTAATTGAGACCCAAAAAAGTGATAACAACTTCGTCCTCTTCGTTACAGTTTATGTTACAGCCCACCTAGACTCCCCTGCCCGCTAATTTCGCTATCAATTGCTATTGCCACAAATTCCAACCTCCAATATCCCAACGCCTTGGAGATCCGGTAAATAGTCATCCATACTGTATCAAATTTCAGAACCGTTTCTCAATGCTCTATTTCTGGTCTTTGCTCTCCGGACGCTATATCATGCAACCTTTGTTCAAGCGAGTACACAATTCTGATCAGGATATCCACTGTCGTGCCAGCGTTCTCGGCTACTCAATATTTGTTAGCATGTGATATGTAAAGAATATACCCTCAAGGAGTGACGATATATGCTTACCAGTCTTTGCCACAAACCCTCTTTCGTTCGCAGAAAGGTCGCTGTCCCTCTGCCACCTTTTATAATAAGCGCCGGGCCTGTTAATCGTAGCAACGTACTGCTCATCATTCGCAGATATAGGCTTTTGAACCTTTAACCTGCTTTGGACACGGCCCAGGCGCTCAGACATAGACGTTGCTGTTTCATGGTCCCCTTCGTGTAGGTTGGGCGAATCCTCAATGGGAAATAAGTCGAGAATTTGCTGGGACACTACAAAATCAGCGGGGCTCTCTCTGTGTCCGTGAGCTGCGTCTGGAAATCTTACCTTTACTGTCTCTTTCACCTGACCAGGTTTGATGGTACCAGTTCAAATAGCGGTCCAACATATCGCCACTCATGTGAAACACATCGGCCTCTGTGACTTTAGCTTCCTGGCCTGGAATCGCATCACCGCCTTCCGCCGCCATGCCACTCCATTCATCCCAGTCAACCCTCAGTGCGCTCGGGTCTCTGAGGCTCTCTGGAGTTCGTATCATATTGTCGAAGGGTTGCAAGAGCTTGGTTGATATCACGACCAAAGCCGCAACTTGCAATTCAGGGTATTCGCTCAGTTTGTGCCGTGATAAAGTCTTTGGGTATTGAAACCTTATTCCCAGAGCTTCAGCCAGGTGGCAACAAGACCCGTGAATTTCCACTTCCTTTGGTAAGCAAGGTGTATTGGTTAAAATGGATAATCGGAGCAACTTACAAGGCAGACAAAGCTCCTTCACAAGCCGGAATATTATCAGAGGTGTGTTTAATGGTGGGAATACTATGTTGAAGTTGGTTGTGAAGTTAACCATTAACTCCCCAATGCATTGCTGCAAGCGGCCTCTCCTCAGAGATGACCTGGTCTCCAGAGCAGAGTAGTATTTGGGTGGCAGATGCGATTTCATATCAGCTGGGATATCTCGAATCTGGAACCAATTAGCACTTGTGTGCACGTGAAACAAACCGCCAAAGGGATATTGGATAACGCACCACTCGAAAGTAAGGAATTTCATGCTGTTCAGCCCATTTCTGAATATCTCCCACGGAGACTGGGAGTCTCAAAAGTAGCATTGCCAAATAACATAGAGCCAGGCTCTCAATGAGCTTCGGCAAACCCTTTTCTCTTGCGATCTTCCGATGCCTCCTGCCCATTTCCATCCCAACACCATCATCTTCTCCTTCCGTCTCCCCCTCACTTGTTGAACTAAACCCCGACCCATCCCTCGCATCCCTTTCGTCTTCTCCTACCCCCCTGATGTTCCTTATCCTCACTGCCCATAGATCTCGGATAACGGTCTCAAGCTCAGGTGGCATTCCTCGCGCACTTATGAGCCACATAGCCTGCTTCCTCAACACCACCTGCCAGCATTGTGCATAAAGCTTAATGGCCTCGATCCCATCATAAACTATGCCAGTCACTGCTGCCTCTTTTCGCCTTTTTCTTGTTTTTCTGCCCTCTTTGTTGAAGTCATCTTCATCTGCTGCAACCTGCGTAAAACCCTCCTGGACGTGCCCATGTGACTTGCAAACGCGTTTGCCGTCCTGGATATAGTAATACCGTGACCGACATCCGGTTGTAGTGCAAGTCTCGCCCTTTGAGAACTTGTGGAAGTCGATGCTCGAATCCATGATTGCTGCCCCACTACGTAGGAAACATTTCAATACTATCGCGACTTTTAGCTCCAAAATCCACGTGCCGAAATCACATGAACGGTCGCAACTTCCTTCCACGAATGAACTTTTTGTAACTAGGCAAAGATCTGGCAAGTTATTGCATTATTATACGAGCAATGTGTTTGGCTACTTAAGGCTGGTAATTTCTACATTGTCGCCACATAATTCCTACTCTTCAACTCCAGTTTAATGGCACATACTCAAATAATTATGACAGTTATTCAAGTCAATTTTAGTAGAGGGACTGTTATTTTATTTTTGGCTATCTACACGATAACTATCATCGCGTCCGTTACAGTCACTGTTGCAAGCTTGGTAGTCGTAGTCGCGACGTGTTGCGACTCGCTAGCGACAGACTTCACTGACTGTAGAACCCGATAAAAGTACCAGTAGAATAGGAAGGCAAAGCGATGCGAACAACCACCAAGTTGCCTTTACAACATGACGATCACAAAAATTAGCCAGGCAGATGCCTGGCAGGCTATTTAAGCCGATGAGGGGTAACGAGCCATGGTATGGAAGAAGGCTATTCCGTACAGACCTGGAGATTCATGTCTTGACTTAAACCTCCTTCGCATCGATACAGGCATTCTCGCCCATGGCGGAAATGATAATAACGACTAGATACTGTGTTAGCGATGCGGTCTCTTGTTGCCATAGCTTAAAACTTACCACCGGACTTCTCGTCATCCTTGCTGAGCTCAATGATCTTGTTGATGACTTCCTGTCTCTTATCATCACCAGCAATGGGCTCGGGCATCTTGATATCATCTCTGGTGTTTCCGGTAGCCTCATCGTACAGGTTAAGGAAACCATCATCGAGAGTGAGCTAAATAGTATTAGCACTTAGACCTGCATGTTGCGGTTGGTTGTGACTTACGAAGGCGTATTCCTTGCGGGTAACGTTGGGGACATCCATGTTGTGGGTGGATGGGGAAAGATCCTCCAACTTCTTCTTGGTGAAGATGTCTTCAGCGATGAGATGAACCTTGGCGTGTCCATGCTTTCCGGTCTTGGAGGTCGACATGTCGATGATCTTGCAAGGACGGTTCTTGATGAGAACGTGTCCACCCTTCCTCAAGGCAGAACACTGCATGGGGTAGGTCAAAGACGCACCCGCATCGGCAGAGTCGATGGAGTAATCTTGCTATAAAAAAGTTAGTATTGACTATGGGCGCAAGTTCCACCGATTGTCATATGGATTGAAAGCACTAGACTGATGGCGGGGGAAGTGCGGGGGCTTCTTGGAAAACTGCTTACAGAATCGGCGTCCGCCATTTTGGCTGAAATGTAAAGTGAAAATGGGAGTTGTTAGAAGGTTGCGATTGTCTCGAGTCTGGAATATGCTCCAGGAGAGAATTTGAGACGAATAGAGGGGCGGGGCGTAGTGGGAGTAGAAATAGAAAACCGACTTGGTGGTGAGTTGTGGGATCTAACGAGTTTAGACCCGCACTAGTTCGCCAATTTCTTAGGTAAGCTTGTGAGCCAATAAGATGGAACCGTTTCGGCTCGGTGTGACCATGCGGCCATTGGAACACGCAATGGGGAACGCCGACAGGAGTTATCGGCGAGGCATGTACGTATAGACAACATTTTGGCTCTTCAACATTTAGTCACTCGGTGATTGAAAGAACGAAGTGGTCTTTGTTGATGCCTCCGAAGAGTCACTGAGATGTGGCTCGACAGGCTGTCTGGGACGTCCACTCCAGCACCTCGTCCCAACGCGTCCTCCACTCCCCAATCGCGATCGTACTCTCCCGTCCCGAGGAAATCCAGCCGCCTTCTGCCTCAAGCTGGCCCTCAACGTCCAAATTTTTCACCGCGGTCTTCGTCTTTGTCTGCCGTTTCTAATGATTCTACGACGTCATTGCTAGGGAATTCTCAGAAACCCACAGACAGCTCCAGTTCGAATTTGAGAAACACAACTCTCACTTATTCAGATCCAATCCAGGTCCTTGACAAGCTTCTGGACATTGACCTGGGAAGCTCGCTGGTCACTGATAAGGATGAAATATGGGACAACAATGAATTACTAGGTGATGTTGACTTCACTGGGTTGGCACTGCATGAATTCGCTCAAGGAGACGACGTGAACAAGGCCCAAGTGTCAGAGGCACCGGCGGCTGCAAAATGTTGGTGTTCTGCAATTGACAATATGGATTTCCATGCTAACCAAGTTAACACAGATGAGATCGATAAAGCTAGATTCGAGGACCTCCATCAATCTATCCGCGCGTGCAACGACATTCTTAATTCGGTCGAACTAAACTTGACAAGCTTTCAAAATGATCTTGGTGACGTTTCTGCGGAGATTGAAACATTGCGAGCAAGGTCAACGACACTAAGCTCCAGGCTCGAAAACCGGAAGGTTGTAGAACTTGGATTAACGCCAGTTGTCGAAGAGATCACTGTTTCGCAAACCATTGTGAAAACGATATCAGAAGGCGACATTGATGAGTCGTGGATTGTTGCCCTGAATGTGGTTGGAAAGTGGTCAAAGGCATTAAACGCCAAGGCAATTGAGGCACACAATATAAAGAGCGTTTCTGATTTGAAGCCCTTGCGTGACCAGCTTGTTAATATTGTGAGTAAATCGAATCGTCATTTTATGTGAGCTCTTTGTTGATGCCAGCACATAGGCCATCCAAAGGATCCGGGACTTCCTAGTCGCCCAGATTAAGGCTCTACGATCACCGAATATAAACGCTCAGATCGTTCAGCAACGTCACTTCATTCGATATAAAGACCTATTTTCGTTTCTATGGAATCATCATCAGACCTTGGCCGAAGAGATTGGACAGGCTTACATGAACACCATGAGATGGTACTATTTGAATCATTTTACTCGATATGAGAGGGCGCTCTCAAAAGTTAAAATACATGCAATAGACAAGCATGATGTTCTTGGGAATGATGACAGTCCACGCAAGAGCACGCTACTTACCTCATCAAAGGCAACTGGGCCGCCGCATGATGCCTTCAGCCTGGGACGGCGCAGCGACATCCTCACGACATCAAACCAATCGGCTTTACCTAGCCATTTAGCAGAAGAAGACACGGCAACCCATTACCTCGAATTCCCATTTCGCAACTTCAACCTGGCCCTCATTGACAACATTTGCGCCGAGTACTCTTTTCTCACCACTTTTTTCTCGCCCTCTCTTTCATTCCAAACCATAGCTCGCTACTTCAACTATATCTTCTCGCCCACATTTGAACTTGGTCACAATTTGACGAAGAGCCTTGTTTCGGAGACTTTTGACTCGTTCGGCCTGTTACTGTGTGTGAGACTAAATCAGAAATTCAACTTCAAGTTACAGAGGCATAAGATACCTGTCGGGGACAGCTATATCAATGGAACGAATATGCTTCTATGGCCACGCTTCCAGGTCATCATGGACTTGCACTGCGAGTCGGTTCGTAAGCTGACAGCCAGCTTGCCCACGGCACCGCCAACGTCGAAAGCCGAGCTGGCCAAGCAGTCTGCTGCGCCTTCTTTCATGGCACAACGTTTCGGGCAACTCATCCAAGGAATATTGGAGCTGAGCAAGGAAACTGGTGATGATGAGCCTGTAAGCACAAGCTTGGCAAGACTTCGAAGTGCTCTGGAAGCATTTTTAGCCCGAGTGGCAAAATCTATTGAGGGGCAGAGAAAACGCGAGAGGTTTTTAGAAAATAGCTTCTCTCTGATTTTGACAATTATTGGAGATGCACAGGGTAAACTGGCTACTGAGCAAATATCTCAGATCCAGGCAATGATGACTGCAGCGCAAGATACCAAGTGAGAATATATTCTATTTTCCCATAACTGTGATATTTCACGTTCTGATATGGTAGATGTGAGACAATTAAATTATTGTTAGTCGGCCTTCTACGGCTCTTTTTGCTTTTTTGGGATTCACCACCTTACGGTGATTCGTACACAACAATGCGCGAATACGTTGAGCATAGACAATTTAATCCTGAATACCAGTGCCCGACGAGGAGTACACCGGAGTACTTGATGCCTGAGCACAATGTGGAGGGTGATCGTCGGCCCCATTTATCTGTGGCAATGTCGCGGCGGCAACAAGAGCCAGTAACTCATCACGATGATCAGAATCGCGAAACAGGTAAGTTATTAAAAGGTTTCGTTAGTCTACTATGTACGTTTGCCTGATCTTCTTTTTGCTAAGCGCTTCGCAATAATCGGGTAGCTTATTCGAATTGACTCTCGTAGTAGATATTCGACTGAAATTATGAGTACTCGAGGACTTGCCGATAAAAACTACTCAGGGAACACCGAGAACAAACATTGCAACGTCTATATTTGCTTTCTAATCCTTCTGGACCCATGTTGCCCCTGTCAAGTTTCACAATATGCGTGTCGGTTGGGGCCAAATCAAAGCTGTCGCACGTTGCATGGTGCATGAGGCTGGGTAAAGGTCGGCGCCTACGACGCGCCGAATGACTTCAATCGAGGCCACACAAGGCTCAAGGCAACAACGATGATTATACATACTCGGAGCTTGCAGATGCCTGTAAAAGTTTCTTGGAGAATAAGTATTTCTCCTAAATATGTCTCTCGAAAACCCGAATACTTACGACGCTGGCAGCAGCAGGTAGCAATTGCTACTGGAAGGGACAGCTCCATTCGAATCGTCCACCAAGTATGCTTCTTATTTCTCCACAAGGCTCCAATCTCATGATAAATAATGGAGGTTGTTGGTGCTCTTGCGAGTATTGTCCAGATACTGGATGCAACGGCCAAGTTGATCGATTACGTGAAAGATGTTCGTGCCGCAGAGAAGCAGATCTTAAGTGTGCAGGCCGAGATTGAAGTTATTCGCTACATTTTATATGCTCTCAACACATCGGTCGACGAAGATCCAAAGACATTTCATGTAACATTAACAGTCATTGGTGCGGAAGACGGGATCCTTTACGAATTTAACTCGTTCCTCGTCAGCTTCAAAGAGAAGTTAGTGGCGAAACCAGGAAGGAAATTACTATGGCCTTTCGACAAATCCCGCATAAAACAGGACCTTGAAAAGATACAAAGATACAAGACCATTCTTATTTGTGCTCTTCTAAATGATTCCATGTTCGTATGCCATTTCTTCTTCGAGCATGCCGGCTCTTCAATTACTACATTGGCGCTTCTCATTTCCAGTCGCTGAAACCAAACGATTATAAAAACGGTAGCTGATAAAAAACGTTATTTAGATTATTAACGAAGAAGATTAAAGACGGGGTCGACATAATTAAACACGGTGTTGAAGAGATTACCCACGGTGTTGATAGAATATCAACAGCACTCGAACAACAAAAAAAGCATGATGTTCTCGAGTGGCTATCTCCATCGCGGCGTATTGACTTTTCTCAACAACAAGCAGCACTTACAGCTAAAAGGGCCAAAAACACTGGACAATGGCTAATAGAGTCCGAGCCGTTCAGGCTGTGGCTAAATGGAAACCAGGACTCGATAATTCTAAAAGGCGGCGGCGGCATGGGCAAGACAATGCTAGCTAGCACCGCTATCGACCATCTTACAACACTGACTGCACTCATGCCAGAGAGAAGTGCAGTGGCATATGTATTTGGAAACTGGGCTCACGCTGATAAATTGAACGCCCAAAATTTACTTGCGAGTCTGCTGAAGCAGCTTCTTTCAGTAAAGGGTATCCATCTGCCGGAGACGCTAGAGGAGCTGCACTCCTCTAAAACCTATCCTACTTACTCTCAGCTATGTCGCCTGTTTCAATTGGAAGCTGGAAGATTCTCAAAAACTTTTATTATTATCGATGCGCTCAATGAACTTGACGAAGAGACTCAGGATAAGTTACTGAAGGTTCTCAGTGAGTTGCAAAGCAGCTTTGCAATAAAGTTGATGGTAACGTCTCGGGATCCGTACCGAATTTTGCAGTATATCACATCGGCCACGGAGCTTGATATTCGGGCAACTAAAGAAGACCTTAACTTGTGGATGGACGAAAGTCTGAGGGCATTACCACCTGGTTGTTTCGTTGCTAAGTCGCCGCCTGAAACCCACCAAAAAATTAAGAGCACACTAGCGCAGGCTGCCGACGGCATGTGAGTTTAATGACACCTCGCGGGAAACTGCAGACTGGGCATGGAAGCTTATCAATTCAACCAGGTTCCTTTTGGCAAAACTCAGTATGAGTGCTATTTCGAAGGTTTCGAACCGCAAAAAGCTTAACCAGGCTTTAGAGTCTATAGCAAGCGGTGGCTATTCGTTGGATGATGGATACAATGATACCATGAAACGCCTAAAGGCTCAATCCAGCGGAATGCCGACTGACTCGATCATATTACTATCTTTCGTAATCCATGCTTCTAGGGAACTCACAGTCTCAGAGTTAGAGCACGCACTGGCAATTGAAGTCGACGAGTCATCCTTTGACACAGACAATATTTCAGACTTGAGAGAGGCGATTGATTCATGTAGTGGACTCCTCGAGATTGACCCCGAAGATCAGAAGGTCATGCTGGTCCACCGTAAGTTTATCTCTCTGGAGTCGCCTATGTTATATACTGACGACGGCCATAAGATACGGCCAAGGAGTACTTTGATCGTACAAAAGAAACTCATTTCCCTGACGCAAACGCAATGATTACTGAGAGATGCCTCGCATATCTTTCTGACAGTAACCTAACGGATTCATGTCAATCTTATGAAAGCTACAATTTGAGGGTAGCGTCCTTCCCGTTTTTAGAGTACGCCGCACAAAATTGGGGGTTTCATGCTTCCCAAGGAGAAGTTCAAAGGACTCAAAGTACAAATATTTTAGCCTTTCTACGCAAGACATCTAATGTCGCGTGTTCCGCTCAGGCACTGCTTCAGTCTCCGGACCACTGGTGGTATGTGCATGGATCAATTGAGCCACAGACGTCCCTGGGTATCTCGGGACTTCACATCTGTGCGTGGTTTGGACTTCTTCTTACAGCAATTCAACTCATCGAAGAGGAAGTAGATGTGAACATTACCGACCATAATCAAAGGGGCCCCTTGTGGTATGCTGTTTACAACAGGAAGAAAGAAGCTGTCACGTTGTTGCTGAAAAATGGGGCAGAAATTTCAACTGACGGGCCTCTGTTGCCAGTTTTTGAAGAATGCGTCAGAAGCAGTGACCCAGAGATTGTCAAAATTCTGGGCGGCTTCCAGAATTACAAAGCCGATTGCTGCGGCGACATGTTGAAGCTAGCAGCCCAAAATCCTCACTGTGGAGCCGACATGGCGGAGCTGGTGCTCGATTCATACCCCAGCGTTCCAATAGAGGAAATATATGAAGAGTTCATACTATCAAGTGTGTCCAACCACCTGTGTGGCAAATCCATTTTGAGCATGCTCATCAGCCGTGGGTGGAAGATTCCCGTTGATCTGAACATAATCGGAGTCTTATCAGGGAATATGTCATCTGGAGCAGATATTCTTGAATGTTTATTATCTCAGGGTGATATTGATCTCGATCCTTCTATTTTTGAGGTTGCGGCTAGTGGGTTGTCAAGCGATGTTATGGAAGCACTCCTGGATTATCAACCGCAATTTCAATTTAACGTGGATATACTCCCACTCACGGCGCTGGGTAACGAGGAGATGTTCCTCACGGTCCTCAGACGCCATCCACATTTCGAAGTTACGCAACAAATGCTGGATAGGCTGGTTCGAAATACTGCTCTAGGATCGGCAGCAATGGACGCGCTTCTCAAACATGCACCGCCAGGGACGCTGGCAATCGACGACGGTATTATCGTGTCCGCTATTAGAGCTACATACAACGGATCTCATCTTATACCATGGCTTCTAAGCCACTATGAAAGTCCCCAGGAAAAAATCTCGGAGAAGATATTGGTAGCGGCGGTGGGAGGCAATGATGCTATCAGAATGCTCAGAATTATCAAGTCATTCGAACCAACATTCAGGGTGACCTCTAGGATGCTCTTAGTTGCTGTATCAGGTCTCGGGACATATACTACATCAAGAAGCGAGGTGCTTCAGTGGCTATTACAGCATGATCCAACTTGCAGGATTGATGAAGTTTCCATGGCTGAGTTCCTCAAGCCCGGTAACAGCATTTCATTTGACATGCTACTATCTTATCAGCCGCAACAGCTCACATGTCCCCTGGTTTCCGCCTGTGCCCGCTCCGCAGAGGCCTTGGAATTGCTCGTACGCCAAGAAGAAGATATTTCCGACCCAGATATTATTGACGCCATAACAGAAGCTGTTCTCAGGACGGGTCGTGATGAAGACTGGATTGCCAAAGTGCTGGGTCGTATTCAAAGGCAACACCTGCGGGTTACATCCGCTTCATTAAAAGCTGCGGCTGCAAATAAGAACACGTCTGGTGCTATAAAGTGGGTCTTAGACTACGATTCCACTTTAGAAATACCTTCTGAACTCTTCGAAGAGGTAGCATGGACGCCTTCTAGTGTTCCAAAGTTGGAACTCTTAGAAAAGAGAAGTCGAGGAGTTGAAATGACGGAACGATTGTTTATTGCGTCAGCAAAGTGTAAGGATGCCAGAGCTCTTCGATGGGCGCTAGACCGATCTGATGTTACGCATATTACACCTCGAGCCCTGGAATATGCAGCGGGCGTGTATTCCTACAAAACGGACAATGTTACCCGTATGAAATTGATCACAACCAAGAACCCATCGATTACTATTACAGAAGAAACACTGAGGCGCACATGCCAGATCGCGTCGAGGGATATAAAGCCACTGGAATGGTTATTGGCCGAGTATCCTCAGCTGTCGCTCACAGAAATTCCAATGGGTGCCCTCCTTCGGGGCGGACAATCCGCAGCAGTTGTGAAGACCATCAAGGAGCACCTCCCGAAACTAGACATTACGCAGACCTTGTTGACTGCAGCTGCCGAAAACGAGTTTACGGAAAGGGCCTTGGAGTTAATATTAACTTTCGACATTGGAGGATTACTCTCGGAATCGATCCTTACAGTCATAGCAGGATCAAAGCATGCGGCATCAAAATTCAAAGTTCTCCTGGGGCTGCATCCAGCCTCTGTGAGCGTATCAGATACTGTGCTTCGAGCTGCTTCAAAGACTTCCCATGGGCCAGGCGCACTGCAATGGCTGGTCTGGTTCTCGGAACCCAGAAAGCCAAATCAAACTCCTGTTTTGCCCCGCGACGCAATGGTATGGTATCTTAATCGAGATCCATCTCCTACCATTACGCAGGAGATGCTTGTTGCAGTAGCACACCAACCGTGGGGTGGAGATGTGCTGGACCTACTTCTCAAGCGCAATCCCATATTTATCATTTCCAAGGACTTGATGGAAGCCGTTTGCTACAACTGGGAGTTTGGAGAACACCAATGCAGTCTCCTACTCAGCCACCATAAGCACACCAGGATCTCAGACGATATCCGGTCTGCGGTCTTGAAATTGGCGAGCGGTACGACGTCCAGTATATATAAACTTCTCAGGGAGCATAACGATGACATTGATTTTCAGTAAGCCTGGAAAATGCTCGTGGATGTCTGCAAAACATATTAGAGCGATATTTTGCATACAATGGCACTAAAACGTGCACATTTCACCGAAGAAACCAGCGACCTGGCTCTTCATCATCTCTATCCCAGCCAATTCACTTTGGAAACCTGGAGATGAAACGAAACAAACCCCTACGATCTGATAATGATATATGATACGACATGATATGACAAATATTTACTGCTATTTATTCTCAATTTGTTCTCGATTTTTCACCGCGATTACTATCACTGCCTGCAACGATTTTGAGTTCGCCGTCACACTGTTTGGTATACTGGTAGCTCGTTTTGATGCATTCTTGGTTTTTGGAGGTTTGCTATTTTTTGTGGTTTTATTTATTTTTGAATTTCAAGTTATCGAATAAATCAGAAGAAATTGAATGCAATGGGGGGTTCCTTTTCTATATAAAAGGACCGTGGCGCCCATTATTCATTATCGCAGTGTTCCCCAAAATAGTATGAGTATTTGTGGTTTTCGAATAGTATTCGGCGATGAGCAGTATTCGGGCAAAAATTGGGGTATTCGGCGAGTATTTGCCAAAGACTCGAATAGTATTCTAGTCCTTGGCAAGCACGGCCCAGAACGCCAAGCTACGAAGATTTTACCCCGCCCTCAGATAGATCCGTAGAAATAGATCCATAGATAATATACCAATTGATATTTCTACCAGAATGAGCGACTCCGAGCTATCAGCAATTCCAAGTGACGAAGATGAGGAAATTCAGCGTCTACCACCCCCTTTTCCGTTTAAGTCTTCGCCGTTAATAGCTCTACCATTACTACAAATACGGCCACGACTCCTAAATACTCAGTCACCGTTGTTCTTAAAGAATGTATTAGTAGAACATTGTTAAACACTAGCCCTATAACGATGAAGATTATCTGTATGCAAGATGGCTGTAATTATAGGCCAAAACTAAAGCTTTTATCATAGAACATCACGAGTAATTTGTAGAGGCATGTTAAAAGCATGCATCCTACATTATACGAAGCTATAAAACCAGGAACTCCATTACTATAGCGTGCTTAGAGTTCGCAGAGTCAGAGTTTGTAGGATTTGCATGACACTCTAAATATAAGAACAGCCTGAAACGCCTAACAATTCTTTACTCCTTAAGTAGGAGGATCTAGTTCCGTTCTTACCTCTTAATATAGAGAGTTATTACTTACATTTATTATATCTAATAACTTACTAATGAGTCTAGTTAATTAGCCTTCGTTTCGTTAGCTTATTCACTAGCTTAGCCCTTTAACGTTAGCTATATTAACAAGCTCCTTAATGTGCAATTTACATAAGACATTCTACAACTACCATATAAAGCTATAGATAGAACTCTAGGCTTATATAGTAAAGGGTAGATGGTTATTACTTACAACTAATTCATAGTCTATAATGAATGGTATAGAGCATGCTATAATAACTATACATTAGATAAATAACAAATGGGTTTACTAGCACTATGTTCTTAATATTATACATCTAAAGGAGCCCATTCATTCTAGTGAATATCTTATAGAGTAGCTTTAAGCTATTATAGACGACTTTAGTATTATAAATGAAGTCTTTACTATTACTAGAGATAATGTATTAAATAATATAGTAATGCTTATAGAGTTTGAAATAGGGGCATGTATAAGCATCGTTTCTATATAGTAACTATAGAGCTTTATAGTAAAGGAAGGTAATGTCTAATGTATAGTATACATTATAAACCTTATAGTTTAAGTAGCTTTAACTATGTTAAAAGCTATACTATTAGAACAAACGGAATTATATAGGCTTAAGCAAGGCTTAGCTTATACTTAAGGCTTCGTTCTTAATAAAGAAGAAGTAGTAACAGTTCTTATAAAACTATGCTAGCATATCTATATCTTCTAGAACTGTTAAGTAGAGAAAGATGCATTAAAAGTATAAGCATCTACTATAGGTATTTAGGTGGTTTCATTATCCCTTAACATGCCTATATGATGGAACTTAACATATCATATACTTAAGAACGCTTTAAAGCTTAAGTAGCTAATTAATGCTTTATGTGCTTTGTAAATGATAGATTTAAGTGTGCATAATATTATCATTATATTAATAGAATGACAAGTGTTACATAGACTAAAGGTGTTCTTTAAGATATTCATTAAACTAGTAGAGTAAGTTTAAGTAGATAATTATCTAATGTTAAACGTCTATATTCTATACTATCTATAGCTTTTAAATAAGCTTAAGGTAATGGAAAATGCTCTATTAATAACAGTAGTAATTAGCATAGCTTATAAAGCATCATATAATAAGCTTGATACTTATTATAACCTTCTAACAAATTAAGGCTTAAGCTACTCGTTAATTACTACTATCTATAACCTAAGATTTAACTTAAGTATATATGAATTTTATATGCTAAATAGTATAGATGCTATAAAACGAGATAGGGCAAGAGCATAGTTTATAGCTTACTATAACTAGTATAAAGACTATGAGAACGATATATAGGTTACTACTATTAAAGCTACTATTACTGCTGAAACTAAGCAGCTAACGACTCTAAGAGAACTTAATTCTAACGACGAGATGTATTAGCATCATGGGCCTTCTATTAAGGAAGTTAAGTGGCGACGATGGTTCAAAGAGAATGGTATCGACCGTAATACTAGTATCCTCAAATATTAGCAGGCAAAGTAGTATTAGTATCTAGTTATATCATAGATCGCACGGGACTATTTGGCAATTCCAGCCTCATTAGCAGCGTTAGAGCGTATATTTAGTGTCAGCGGTGATATAGTCACAAAGAAAAGGAACAGGTTATTACCTTCAACTCTTCGATATCTACTCTGCCTACGGGATTGGGGGGTTATAGGCGACGAGGAGGAGGATAATAGCGAGTAGACAGTTATCATATTTCATTACTATATACTACAGTTGAGCCTCAAAATACTCAAATACTACTCGGCGAGTATTCGTATGAGTATTCGCCGAATACTCTCAGATGGCGAGTATTCGGGAAAACCCCGAATACTATTCGAATACTATTTGGGGAACACTGCATTATCGGTTTAAGTTATATTTTGATACCTTAATTCTATAGTTATGAAAAAGTAATGAAAGTTTCCTGAGAGCTAAAGAGATAGGCTATTATGCAGTCAAATGAATAGATGATGTTTATGTATAAGCTATCTAATGCTTGTCCCATTCCCTCATTCCATACGCTTTCCACCATAATATACAAAAAACCCGCAGTGAGGATATACATTTCACCACCAGCATCTACGTTCGTCTACACCTTGCTGCTCCCAGCACCCTTCGATCCACATCTACAACTTAGCCTTCGGCGCCTCGAGAGTTGGGAGCATCAGATCACGGATATCACCAGCCGCCTCGTTGAGGTAGAAGCTCATCCTCTCGCTGCCAAGACCCTTGGAGACAATGTTGAATTGCAAGCTATATATAGTCAGTATTATTCAAAATTTAGAATTCCAGAATGTGCTTACCTGTTCTCGTTGATCATGTAGGCGATTCCCCATCCGTCATCAACAACCTGCGACCATCCGTAGCCGTTGAAGTACTCGGAGCTCAGCTGCGAGCTGGAGATGAACCACTTGCTAGAGTACGAGAACGCCGGGTCCTTGTAGATAGCTGGCACCTCCTCTCCGGGCGCCAAGAGCCTCTTAAGACCGAACAGATGACGGTCGACACCCTTTCCGTCAGATGCAGCAGCAATGTACTCGAGGTGCGAGTTGATAGCCTTGCGGAACAGCTCAACGGTAGCCTTGGAGTCGTTATCAGCGTTGCTGATAGCCTTGCAGAAAGCAACCGAGTCGTCAGACACGGTACGGGTAGTCTCAGTGCGGCCGAGCTGGAAGCGGCGGGTGGCGGCGGACTCGTAGGTGCCGCGGTTCTTGCCGAACATCTTGAAGTATGCGAGCTGGATGATCATCTGCACGTATGCGTCAGGGGAGCACTTGAACTTCTTGATGAGGCCCTTTCCGTAGCCCTGGTAGGCCTGGACGCGGAGCTCGTGCTGGCCGATGACATCGGCGAAGTCCTTCTCGGCGCGGTGGATCTCGGAGGCGACTTCCTTGGTGACGTGGAACTTGACGGGGGCGGGCTCGGGGAGGGAGGAGCGCACGTTGGTGGCGGAGAAGTCGAGCTTGTTGTTGAAGATGACGTCGTTGACGTAGTCGTTCAGGCGGTGGGTGGGGGTACCGTCCATCATGCTGTGCTCGCCCATGAAGCCGGAGGTTCCGTTGTCGTTGATGATGAATTGGATGGGTTTGTCGAACCAGCGGTTCTTGCCATCACCGTGCCAGTACTGGTGCGCGCGCTCCTCGAGGGTGACGGGTGCGGCGTCATCAAGGCAGACGACGAAAGAGGCGGCCTCAATGGCCTCGAGAGCCTTTGCGTTGGCTGGGTGAGCCTTGAGGAGGACCTCGCGGGCGTCTGTCCAGACGTCGCGGTTCTCGGAGGTGAGAGCACCGACGGCGGGGACGGTCTCAGCGATCTCGTAGATGCGGCGGAACTGAGCCTCGAGCTCAGCAGTGTTAAGCTGCTGGCCGTCGACCTCAGTGAAGACCTTGTAGAACTGGTTCTTGCGAACCACAGCAATGTACTTGTGCTCCTCGTGGTTGAACTTGATCGGGTAGTCAGCCGGCTTGGCTGCGACACGGCTGCAGTTGAACATCCACTTGTAGCTGTCCATGGCAATCGGGAGCTTCTTCATGTACTCTGGCTCGAGAGTTCCCAAGTCCACTTGCTTCTTGAACTCCAGAGCGGAGGTGGTGATAGCAGCAGCGCGCTTGGAGGGGTCGCGCCGCCTGCGGTCATCGCGATGTGAGTAGAAGTAGCTGACGTATGGCACGACGGGGTCACGGTATGAGAGGTATGCTGCGTCGTTCCACCACTCGTAGATCCAGTTGGCCGTCTTGGGGTCATCGCGGCGGGCGATCAGCTTCTTCTGGAGCTTCTCGCCGATGCCACCGGGCTGGACAAAGTCGGCAACGACCTTCTTTGTGTGCTCGAACTCGGTCGCCGACACGAGCGGGTGGACCGACTTGACATAGCGCGCCGCCGTCTCCTCTAGAGTTGGCACTGGGAGCTTGGGAAGGGACTCCTCATATCGGAGCATAGGACCCTTCGAGTTGTCCTCTTTGTAGCCTGTCTGCGGATTAGCATGTGCTCAATGGGGGCGGGCAACGCTTCGAACGGCGAGGAGGACATACCAGCTGGCAGAGAGCTGTTGTTTCGTGTCATGGCTGGAGTAATTATCTGCGAAAATTGTCAGCTTCTGCGGGATTCTTGAGCTCGTTGGAAGCTCCGTGTTCCGGACTTACTCTCGACGTTCGCATAGACTGTAAACCACTTCTCAGTGCTGATGACGACACACGGCTCTTTGCAAACACGTTCAACATGCCTCACGACTTAGATATAAACAGGGAGAAGGGAGAGAGGGTTCTGAAATGAGATATCACCCGTAAATAATATTGGGAGGTGTGTACCGAGCGTCATTTACTAGTTGGATGGCTTCGGCTTCGGAGTGGGTTGGGGATTGAGCCTCGGCTTTTCCAACCCGCCGCCTTTCCAGTCACACGCGTCAGATGCATGTCGGCCTGCATACAACAAACTCCACAATTTGCCACTGGAACATATAGTTATTTACATTATGGTACAATACTTGTACGGCTCCTCCGGAACCACAAAATCGACCATCCTTGAGGCAATCATACTGTGAATTTTAATCATCTACACAGCCGGGTGTAAGGAAAGATACACCCACATGATAACAGCCGGGTGCAGCCGTCGCGGAGTTTTGGTTATTCCGGCGCCCTGAATCGCGATATGGGGAAACCAGTATATACAGCCTCAAATTCTCAACCTCATAAATCGTATCGACATTCTGAGTAGATATACAGCATATAAACAAGTACCACTCAGGTTACTTACCCCGCTTCCTTCCACGCCGACTCTTGCCTTGTCCTCTGCCGCCTCCCCTGCTTCCCTTACCCCGACCTCTTGTGCTGGCAGGTTGCGGAGAAGGACTCCCGTCCTCAGCGGTCTCTTCCGCTGTTTCCGCCTCATCTTCATCTCCATCATCCCCCGTCTCCTCGACCTCCTCCTGATCCGTAGGCTCAGCCGTTGTCTCCTTGCTCGCCTGCCTCTCACTCGACTCCCTGCCCCGTCCAACTCCTCGCCCACGGCCACGTCGCCCGCCTCGGCCACGACCAGGCCGAGTCGCCGAGGAGGGCGGCGGCGGAGATGTTTGCGCGTCATCTGTATCTTCGACGGTGCTGGCTCTGTTCGAAGCCGCTTCGCCGCGCCTGCGCTTCTTGGGCGGCGGGAGATCTGGTGGCGCATTTATCTGGGGCGGAGAGGAGAGCGCCTCGCTGGACACTTGGCCTCGAATCCACATCATCTCGCCGAATTCGTCTTCTGGCAGGGAGAATTCCAGGAATTTGTCCTCTCCCGTTTCGTCTTCGGCGAAGTCTAGTGTGTTCTCGCGCTCATCGATGAGCTCGAGGTTGTATAATCGGCCCAACTTCTCCCATATTCCAGGTATCCTTGTGTGCACGTCCGCCTTGTATCCGTGATTTCGGAGGTATTCTGATAGTGCAATCATGCGAAAGTGCTTGTGCATGCCTTGAGATCACTTAGTTGTTGTCCATTTCCCACGTGAAAGATGTAAGGGTCTTACCTGCTGGCTTCCACCTGATTATACCTTTATACAGGGAGGTCTCCTGCTCATCGGTCCATGGGTCTTGCAATGGATCATATGCTGGCTTATCAGGCGATTCCTGCTCTTCTGGTGTGTCGACAACCATTGAATCCCCGTCATCGTGGCCAGGAGTTGACGCGATGCGCCCACCACCCCTAGTCTTCTTTCGCGGTGGCATTTCGAGGATCAGCCGGAATTGGCCAGTGTCACTAGCTGTAGGATGAATATATAGAGCACAAATATTCGAATTGAATTGTATTTGTGAAAGGAATTGGATTCTTTATCGAGGGTCCGATGGAAATTTGTTTGGATTTTGTCTGTTGCGCCTTCAGCCTTGGGCTTCACCATGCAAGGCCGACATTAGCGCCGGGAACAACCGCAGCTGCATCAGTTGTCGCGACGAGACGCGTCCACCGAATGAAAGTGAAGCATTAGAGTCAACATAAATACAAAATGGAGGACGGCGAAGATCCGGGGAACGCCTTTGCGATCCCAGATCTATGGGCATCGTCGAAATACTTCCCAGAGTCCGGAGACTCGTACAGTTTCTTGTTCTCGCAACTTAAATTTGACGGTAATAGCGCTTGAACAACCGAATTCGTTGTCCATGCTAATGATGTGTAGATATCAGTGAGAAACTACCGGAGCAGACGCTCAGCCTTGGAGGCAAAGGCGGATTCTTTGCCTTACCCGATTTCCCATTCGAAAACCCGGAACCCTCAATCATCTCCACCAGCACGCCGCCGCCTTTGAGTGAACGGGGAGAGGAAATAAACAATGAAGCCGGCGACGGATATATTGACATATGGTCCTTTGCGCCCGAGGAGGAGCTGAAGAGCGCAAATTATCTTACATGGGATGCATTTGACGAGCAGAGAGAGGAGGCACCGCAAACTTGCTACGTCTCAGAAGGAGGGCCGCAACTATTCGACGCCTCAGTCGCCGACGACACAAACCCCCTCCAAATCGACAACCAAGACGCAATTGTTGTCAGCGGATCTACATATGCATCGTCACTTCTAGCATTAGGCCTGGGCCGTGACTCGGTGCTATTCACTTGGAACGAATCGACAAACGAGTTTGAATGCACCCTCAAATCCGTCCGTACATCCGGCTGCAGCACCGAGCTCACCCACGACGTAACAGCGCTCTTCCTCCGCTGCGGCAACACCACCAAAGCCCTGCGCTCCTTCACCGACAAAACCTACCTCAAACACCGCTCACCAGGCCGCATAGCCCTAGCAGACGCCATAGCAACAGTCCTCTCAACCCTGCAGTCGCACCTCAACATCCCCGCCTCCTCCCTCCAGAGCATCCTCAAACTGCAATCCCTCTTCCAGCCCGTCTCGCACCTCCTCACCATCTTCGAGGATCTCGTCATCGCTGCTGGATCCGCACAAAATGATGAGGTTATGCTATCACATCTCTTCCAGTACATCGAACAGACAGAGCATAGAACGGACTCTACGCAGACTATCCTCCTCGAAGTGCTCTCTCGCGTCTCCCGCCCCTTTCTAGATTTCGCGGGGGAATGGCTCGGTATCCAGCGGGAAACAGGAATGCCACTCGTCAAAGGGAGCGTGGGGAAGAGCTTTGTCAAGGCAGAGGATAGGATCTGGATCGATGACCAGGGGATGGAGATCCACACCCCTGATTTCGTGCTTGATGAGGCGAGAGTCCCATCATTCATGCCGGAGGAGGATATGCTGATCCTATTCGAGGCGGGACAGAGTCTACGGTTACTGAGGGAGCATCAGCCTGAACATCCGTTGGCGAGGGGGGATATTGTCACCACTGCCGCTGCGAAGCCGGTGTTAGAGTGGGGATTCTCGTGGCAGAATATCGAGGCAATTGGGGAGAGGGCTAGGCAATACGAAAAGGATCTGAGCGATGCGATAGAGAAATACTCTACATCTGGCCACACACCCTCACCACCACGCCTCGCACCACCAGCAGAGGAAAAGGAGGAACTGAACCTCTTCGGCAAACCCCCCTTAGAAATGGAAGCCCACCTCCTCGCCTCCCTCAACACCCTCACAACCACCCCTCCCACCCCCGCATCCACACTCACCGCCCTCCTAACAACTCACCTCACCTCCTCCCCCACAACCTCACAAAGCCTCTCCCTCCCCCTCCCCCTCCCCCTAACCCCCCACCTCTCCCTCACCCCCCTCCTAACCCCCCTCTCCACCCACCTCTCCCACGCAACCCTCTCCCTCCTCCTCCGCTCCAACCTCTCCACTCACCTCTCCCTCCACCGCTCCTTCTCCCTCCTCGGCTCGGGGGTATTCGCTAGCCGTCTCGCTCACGCGCTGTTCGATCCCGATCTAGGGACTGCGGAACGGCAGCGCGGGGTCGTGAGGGAGGGGGTTATGGGGTTACGACTCGGTGGCCGCGGCAGACGGGGGGAAGGGAAGGGGGAGGGAAGTTGGCCACCAGGCGGCTCAGAGCTCCGCCTCGTCCTCTCCGGCGTCCTAAGCGAAAGTTACGCCGCCACCATCCCCCGCGCCCCCTCTCGCCCATCCACCTCCTCCTCCTCCTCGACAGCCTTCGCGATAGGCGGATCAGGAGTGGGTGTCTACACCGCACCCACAATGCTCCCCGGCGACCTCAGTTTCGGGGTTCGCCACATGGCACCCCCTGAGATCGCAGCCTGTCTCGATCCCTCTTCCCTCTCCGCTCTGGACTTTCTGAGGTTGGTGTATAAACCCCCCGCACCGCTGGATGCGGTTATCACGCCGGAGAGTTTGCATATGTATGATCGTGCTTTTCGGGCTCTGTTGAGGTGTTTGAGGGTCCAGTTTGTGATGGGTGAACTCTTCCGCTCTTCCAAGTCTTGGTCTGCGGGCGGGAGGGGGGGGGGAGGAGGAGATGTCGGGGTGGGCAGGAAAGAAGCGAGGATCGCAGCGAGATTTAGGAATGAAGCACAACACTTCGTCAACGCGATCTGCTCGCATTTCGAATCTGGCGTTACGGCGGCGTGGGGGGTGATGGAGGATAAAATGCGAGAAGTCGAATGCCGTCTCCAACCCGGAGGCCCTGGTCTCGCGGCGGGGGAAGGGGTGGAGGGGCTACGTCGCTACCATGAACGCGTGCTAGAGCGTATGATGGGTGTTCTCCTCCTCAGGGGTAGACAATCGGTGGTGAGAGGGGTATTAGAGGAGGTTCTTGGGTGTGTACTCGGGTTTGGTGGGTGGGCTGCGAGCGAAGCTAGCCGCACCGGTGCGAGCAGTGCTGGTGATGGGGAAAAGGGGCCAGAAAAGGGGGTGGAGGAGTTGTACAAGCTATTCAAGAGTAAAGTCAAAGTGTTCATCACCATCTGCCGCGGGATGGAGGAGAAGAAAGGGGGTGTTATGGCGGGAGAGGTGGGGAGGGGGAAAGGGGGGGGAGGGGGAGGGGGAGGAGGGTTGTTTGATCTGGAGGAGGTGGGGAGGGGGGATGTGGTGGGGGGGTTGTTGGGGAGGTTGGAGGGGTCGGGGTATTATTGTTAGGAGTGGGTGTATGGGTTTTGTGGTGGTTATGGTGGTGTATTGTTATGGATGGGATATATATCCTCAACCACCCAGCTTCTTATTCACCTCCTTATCCTCATCTTCACACAACCTACTGTTTACCAAGAAAGGGGCATCTACTGTTGTCAACCGCACGTGATACACAAACATCAAATCATTCATTCACTCATTCAACCCTTCGATCGCCCGATCTACTCTTCTCCCCTTGACAGACAGACGGAGAAATTCCCTCCCCGTCCGTCTCACCTCCCCCCGAATTTCTCCGTCCCCCCTCCGTCCGTGAGTTAAGTATGGGGTAAGGTATGGGGTAAAATAAAGTGCGCCGCATGGCAAGTCCCAGGAACAAACAGCCAGCCAGCCTTCTTGAAACCCAATCCCAGGAATGGGGACACGGGGATGTGGAGTGCAGTGCAGTATGGGGTAGTGAGTGCTTGAGTGCTTGTTTGCCTCCGCTGTCTGGTTCTGGTATGGTATGGTATGGTATTCTCCGGTATGCATCTGTCGGCGGCGGCGGTACCGCACAGCAAGACAAAAGTATACTCACCTCCCCTACTGACTGACTGAAAAATCTCACCTCCCGCCGTACGTAAGCTTCCCTACCTTACCCCGGCCCAGGCAAACCTCGCGCAAACACCATCCGTTGAGAGAGAGTGGTGTAGGATCACGGATCCACCACGCCCGCACCGTCTTCGGGTCCCCTACCTCTCCTCTCCGGCGATGGCAGCTCACTTCATCTCAGCTCACCCTAGCCCAGCCCAGCCCTGTGTCAACCCACCTCTCCTCCCCACAGCGCTCTCCCCTCTCGACAGCACTCCCCCCACCATAGCAGTACTCTCTCCCCACACCACTCCCTCGTCATCCGGCGGCACGTGTGGTCCGCTTCTTTTCGTCGATCTGGGTCTGGTGGGGGCATGAAGGCAGGTTTTTTCATTGACAGGAAGTGGAGATGGGGGGAAGGTTATATGAAGGGCTTGTTTATGGGTATAATAGGTGGTGAAGGTGATGGAGCATTTGAGAGGGGAGGGTGTCACGCGTGCAGTTTCTCCTGCTGGTGCGTGAGGGTTGTGAGGCAGGTTTGGCAGGTAGGTGGGTTGGTGGGTTGGCAGACTTGCAGGTTAGCTGTGGGGTTGAAGGTTTGAGGGGTGGATGAGTGTGGAGAGAAAGAGGGTGTCAAGACGGGAAGCCCACACACACAGCACAATCCACACCCTCACCCACAAACCACTCACCCACCACCACCACCGGCTGTGAGCACCGCTCAGGCAATACAAATGCACCGCCCAGACATCATCACGTAAACTTACCAAACCTCCAGACGCCACAACGCGCCCGCGACCACAACGCGCCGCAGAAGTATCGAGTCAGCACGAACGACGGCTACTCTCTCCTCCTTCCCTCTCTCCCGCTGTGTGTACCTGGCTGTACTGTGCCTAGCTGTATGGGGTAACGCATAGCATAATCGGCCCAGGGCGGTGCTTGGTGAGTTCCAGTATTCGGACACGGGGTGTCCGAATACTAAGCGAATGCATCCGCGGACACCTAGGTGAGTTAGCAATTTGTCATCACCCTATCCAAACGCTCTAGCAAACGCTCTAGCAGAATCACCAAACACTAGGAATTAACTAAATGTAAGGATTACTATGTAGAATAGCTATATAGTTTAATTAATAGACTAGTAATTAATAAATAGTATATATATATAGTTTATAAGCCTTTATTACCTTATAATAACCATTAATATAAGTATATAATGTATAATGCTATGCTTTATGTAATTAGATGATAAATATAAGCTAATGCATAGAAGAAGTTAAGTTTTTACACATATAAAGAAGAGTAATAGATAATATATATCGTTATATTATCTTACTTATAAAGCTTTCTTTATTCTCTCTTTAAAATAGAGGATAATACTTAACTTATAAGTAAGAATGCTTAGCTTACATAGCCTATAAGTAAGAATACTTAAGTTTCTTAGGCTATTATGCCTCTTCTACTAAAAGTAGTAACGTATTTCACATATAAGTTGCCTACACATACAAGTTGCCTACATGTACAAGTTGCCTACACGTATAAGTTACCTACTAAAACACCAAAACACTAAAACGTGTCAACTTAACTACAGACAACATGCCATAACTAACACAAGCCTAATCGTCTAATTAAGAGGGTAGATTACTTCTAGCTATCTAGGCACTAAAGGAACATTAATTTAAGAGTGTCTAAGCTACTACATTATTATATAACGTACTATAGAGGACCCTAAGCAACAGAATAAATAGAATGACTTCCTAACATAACTCTACCCCTAACTTATAGAAGTTAACTCTATATAAAGAGTTAGCTCTTGTTTAGTATATTCTTAACCTAGATTCATGTGGATTTCTACCCTAGCTATAAGCTATATAAGAAATAGTAGACCTTCTACTCTCTAAACAAGGTAAGAGCCCTATTAGGATAAACTAGACTACTACCTTCATTAAGTATTATATAGAAATTAAAGCAAAGTTTAGTTAGAAGTATAATTATAAATAAGTAAAATGTAAAGATCCTAAGATAATTTAAGAGTAGTTTTCTCTTATATAATCTCAGTCGCGAGGTATGCCGCGCGGGGTTTGGCGCCCGCCTAATCGGGCAACGCGCGTGCACGGGCCTGCCGCCGCTTTCAACTTCTATAAAAGGGCCACTCCCTCCCCCCTCGACTGTCCCTCTCCACCGCTGCTTCTCCCTCCCAACTTTCTCGAACCTGCTGCGCTCATCGTGCGACGCCTGGCCCCCTCCGCCCCATCCATACTGCATGGCCCCGCCCAACGGATCCCTCTGCCTCGCCGCAGCTGAAAACCCGCACTGGTACATGAACGCTTCGCAGAGCCACAACCTCGAGTTACGCCCTCCGATGACTGCGCCTTCCATGCCACCGAGCTCTTTGCGATGGCAACGAGCTCTTTGAGCATCGACGTTCTTACCATCGGATCGGTCAAGATGCGAGAACGAGCTGAGCTGCGTTCCGCTCGACCTGCCTCTCTTGCGCCCTTCCTCGTCGCCGCGCACATCTGAAGCCTCTTGCGACTGTGGCATGCGCAATCTGCCTCGAGAGTGCCTTGCGCGACGATCTAGCCAATCGCAAAAATGCCTCGCGGTGACGTGGCCGGCCCTTGCGAATACCGCCGCGCGGCACATTTTGTGACGTTGCGAGTTACAGGCACTGTCAGCGACGTCTGCCTTAGTCTAGGCTGATCTTCGAGAGAAGGGCCAATGTGAGATCGAAGCGGAGATCCCTCTCGAAGGCCATCGCGACCGCGATCATCCCTATGTTGCGGCTGTTGCCGTTCACCTTCGTTTCGAGGCGCTCATTCGGGAATACTACCGGGATTGCGGACAAATGGATACGGAGAGTGGACAATCACTGGAGCCAGGCAGGCAAGTCGTCTGACCTCTGATGCCGCTCCATTCGGCATTTGCATGGTTGGTTGGGGCTTGCAAAGCGATCGCGTTCACAACATGCACAGTCCGGATATGATTCCTCCTTTTGGCAGCAGAGGGCCGACCGCAGCGCTAAACTTTCAGCTGGAACTTAGACTCCGCTCTTGAGACTGCTCAAATTGCAACAGCCTAATCGCCAGGGTGCCTCGGAATACGACATGTCCTTCCCCTCTTTGACGCAAATGACTGCCACTTATCTTGATCTGACGTAATAACATGGTTAGGTCAACGTCCTCTCAAATGCTCTCCTAGCTTTGTCGCTCCTCCCACTCCTCCGACGAAATTCCCCGACTGAAAATATAGGCAATCCTCGTCTGGTCATGGTCAGCTCCGAAGCGCACGCAATTACGTCATTGAAAGAACATTCGGAGGGGAAACTACTGGAAGCCTTCAACGACCCAGCCAGGTTTAATGCCGCCACCTGCTACTTTTCATCAAAACTACTCAACTTGCTCTGGACACTGTCCTTGTCGCGAAAAGTGGATCCACGGAAGTTGAGCGTCGTCCTTGTGTCTCCTGGATTTTGCCGGAGCGAGCTATTCCGCGAGATTGACCGTTGGTGGGCAACGGATGCCATTTCTTGGTGTTTTGCGAGAACTGCTCAAGCTGGGGCGAGAATGCTCATGTTTGCATCGATGGTGGCGCCGGAGCAAGAAGCGCATGGCTCTTATTACAGTCAAGGAATGAAAACTCCGTAAGCTTTCTTAATTCTGAGACGTAGATTGAGATTAACAGAATGAGCAAGGACCTCTGAGTACACTACGAGTGTGGCAGGACTTGAATGCCAAGAAAAGGTTTGGGACGAGGTGCTTTCGGTGCTGCGTCAGGTGAAGCCGGATATTGATCGCATGTCAAATTTGTAGCTATAGCTACGGATGATTGGATTATCATGACATTGAAATGTCAACAACACTCGTGGCTATACTAGATTTGCACGCCAATCGTAAAGCGCTAAAAATTCCACTGTTTCATCCAGATCGCCATCCACTGCGGCCCAACTACTTCTAATGCTTCCAAACTATTGCTTGCAGCCACAGCTTGCTGAACGTCCAGTCGTGCAATACTCCCCGACCCCGCCGTGCTTTGACCATGGTAAAATTCTAGAAGGGTGAGCGCCGGGTTCCTCGTGACACGGACGGCCGGCCCTGTTGCGGAGGCCTGCAGGGCGTCTATCCATACCGTAAAGGGCACAATTTGGATGTTTGTCTGCCCTTGATTGAGATGAACCTGTACGGTTGGGAGAAGGGTCTTCCAGCTCGTGATGCGTGGATTCACGACATGGTAAACACGCGGTTTGACAGGCGGCTTGATATCAGAGGCTCCTACCAACTCGACGATGATTTTCGAAAGAACGTCAACGGGAATCCAATCCACCGTGTCAATGGCACCAAGGGTCTCGGGGAGCAAGCCAAGGTACTTGGAGCTGGACACTAAACTCGGGAGCCATTCTCGCTTGCTCCACACGCCCTGTTTCTGAGTCGGTCCAGCGATTTGGCCAATGCGAATCACAGTTACGGGGACCGCGGACCTCGCATTTGCGAGATCCAGCAGGCGCTCTGCAACGTGCTTTGACTCACAATATCCAAGGGGGGTAGCGGCACTGTGGTCATAGATGATTTCCTCAGGGACCTTGCCAGTATGATGTTCAAGCCAATTGGTGACAGCAGAAGCGCTAGAGATGAAGTAGAAGTTTGCTGCCTTCTTAGACGCGACGCTAAGATCAATTAAGTGCCGCACGCCACGGATATGAACATCGAAAGACTCAATCGATGATATGAAGTCGACTTGCCACGCGTTATGAATAATGTGCGTTGCGGATGACAGCAGCAATCCGTACTCATCTGGTGTCAGACCCAGCTCACCCTCACCCAGTTTGACCTGGTAAAATTCTACGCGGTCGGCTGCGAGATTGGTGGTCAAACCACGCCCGGTGTTGATGTCGACCTGCCGTTGGTGACCTTGGGATGCGCGAGCAAAGATTCTAGTAGATGAGAGCCCAGGGATCCAGTAGATCCGGTCAGAATGACGCCCCATGTATCATCCTGCACAGGTGAATGCCGAGCGACTGGCAGATCCATCGAATATTTCTCAATCAGTGCTTGCATCTTTTGCGCCCGAGACTCCTCCACTATGTTTCCCGAGTGGCCAACACGACCTGGGTTGATCTGGATGCCTTCGATGCCTTCGCCTTCTAATATAATCGCACTGAGCAACTGGGACTTCAATGCAACCCTGCCAGACAGTACGAGGAGGGAAGCATTTCCGAGGATCTCGAACAACGGTACATCCGCCTTCATCTCGCGCAACATCCAGTTGCGAAGCTCAACTGCGACGAGGGAGTCCACACCATATGCTGCTATTGGACGGTCTGAGTTGATATCGTCCCTTGGTATCATGAGAGATTTGGACAGTTAGCTATGATCGCATCGCATACGATCTGTGACGCCTCGGTGATAGTTTTGGCTCTCTCCAGGGAATGTCGAACGCTTACGGCTGTATCAGTGGGCTCGCCCAGCTGCGCGGCCGACCTGGGGAGGAGATGAGAGAATTTGGGATCTCGAAACCAGAAAGGGATATCTCCAGTGGGCGCGGTCTGACCAAGCTTCGAATCTAGTATTTCGCGCGTATACAGACCGGTGATGATCTCTCCGCCAGATCGAGTGATTGCAGATTGCAGTATGGCCATTAGTTCCTCCACATGGATGTCGGCATAGCCTTGCCTCTTTAGGCTTGTCCGTGCTCCTTCATTCTCGGACACGAACCCAGCCCCTACGATCACGCCAAGGTCCAGAGTCACTGCAGGAAGTCCTTGTGCGGCCCGGTAATGTGAAAGAGCATCTTGGAAGGAGGATGCCGCCGCATAGTTGCTCTGGCCAGGGTTGCCCGATACGCTGACGGCAGAGGCAAGCATCACAAAAAAATCGAGCTCCGACTTGGAAAGTTGTTCGTGGAGATTCCAGGAGCCTTGGACTTTGGGATGAAGAACTCGCTCGTAGTCTTCGACTCCCATCTTCTCATACAGGGTATCCTACCTAGTGTTATTCAAACCGCAACAACGGATAGGGAAGAGCGCACCTTCAAAACCATGGCGCACTGTATGACACCACGGATTGCAGGCATTCGCCTTGCGACTTCCTCCAAAGCTTTCGCCAACTGTGCTTCACTACTGACATCGCAGTTGTAGATTGCGACGCTCACCCTCCTTCCTCGAGCTCCCTCACAATCTGCCTCGCGCCCTCTTTATCCAGACCACTGCGAGAGAGAAATATGATGTTCTTCGCGCCGTGCTGCATCATCCAACGAGCAATCGCTCTCCCGAGACCACCCAGCCCACCCACGAGCAGATAGGAAGCATCGCTTCGGAAATATGGCTGGACTACAGTTCGTGGGATAACCTAGATAGTCAGTCAGATTCTCATTTGGAAGTGGGATATTATACCTTGACTTGATCCTCTGCCTTTGGTATCACGACTACCTTCCCGGTATGCTTCCCCGCTTACATCAGACGGAAAGCAGCCTCTATTTCCGACATGGAGAAGACAGTGATCGGCGTGATTGGGTTCAGCGCCTGTCTCCGGAACATATTCATGATTTCAGACAAGGTCTTGGCTCCGTGAGACATCCTATGGTAGAAGATGGCCTCCAAATCAATCGAGGCAAACGTCACATGGCGCATAAACGGCGCCATTTCCAGACGACTGTTTGCAATCATATCACGCTTGCCGATTTCAACGAACCTACCAAACATGGCCACGCAGTGCCATGTTTGTCGAAGGGCCTCGCCAGCCAGGGAGTTTAAAATAACGTTGACGCCCCTGCTGTGGGTCATCCTCATGATCCCGGCGGCGAAGGAGGTGTCTCGACTCGAGAAGATATGGTCGCCAGGAATACCATATTGTTCCATGAGGAACTTCTTCTTGTTCGCCGTGCCCACAGTGACAAATATCTCTGCGCCGATCAAGCGGGAGAGCGCAATGGCAGCTTGGCCAACGCCCCCTGCAGCACTGTGAATCAGGACCGACTCCCCTTTCTGGAGACAGGCGGTGCCATACAACGAGATGTAGGCCGTACAGTACGCAACGGGTATCGATGCAGCCTCTTCGAATGTCATATCATCAGGTATTCGCTGGACGACGACTCCAGCGGTGCGGAGAGAGTTGCTAAATGCACCGCCTGCCCAAGCACACACTCGATCACCCTCGATGAAGCCTGCGACGTTCTTTCCAATCCGGGTGAGGACGCCGCTGCACTCGCAGCCTAAAGGCTCTTCTGTGGTCTGGCCCATGGAGATCGTGATATCGTGAAAGTTGAGACCGCACGCTCGTATCTCAATCTCCACCTCGTCGTCTGGCAACGGAGGGGCCATTGTTGGATTATCCACAAACCTGAGCGTATCCAAGAGGCCGGGTTTTTCGATCTCCAAGCGGAGAAAACGGTTCGGTTGTTGGAAAGGTTGGATTTCAGCGCTTGGCTGCCTAGTAGCGGCCATGACAGACTTGTTCATAAAGATATCCTCGAGGACACGGGGAACGAGGATGGCCCCATTCCTGTCAGCAAACTCAACGTCACAACTCTGCTCCTCGGCGTTGAGATCGAATGCAGATCTGAAGACGTCAAGAATGATCTGCGCAGCTCCTTGCTCATCTAGCTGTCTCTGGGCATCAAGATCAAGAGTGACAAATTTCGAAGCTTGGCTCTCACACCTCAGTGCACGTGCCAGGCCGGTGATAAGACTGACGGCTGGTGTCTCGCAGAGAACAGTACCACCACGAGACAGCCACAATACACCCCTGGCTGTTGAGAGGATACCCTTGATGTAGTCAAACTGGTCGGGTTGAGGGTGCCTCAACAGCGGCGTATGCAGCTCGCTCAGAAAAATGCAGATTTTGCCATCTACCTGAGCATTTTCCAATGACGAAACGGTAATATGCTTCCCAGTTAGGCTCTCAAGGGATGCCCTGAGCGCATCGAGAGACACTCCCACCGGCGATCCATCGTGGACTATTACAGCCGCGGGATATCTCGGCTCGTGGCCGTCAGTGGCAGTTGACACCATCAGGCTCGTTAGATGATCCTCCTCGCTAGGATAGTCCCATAAGCAAATATCCAGACCAGTGAAGCCTTGTCGCTGAAGCAAAGTCTCCCAACTATCTTCGGAGAGGGTAGGGCCCATCTTGCGGCTATCTTCTGTACCTAAAGGGATGGTCAGAATAGAGGAGAAGATGAAGTGGTCATCTCTTACCTAACCACCAACCTGGCAAGGTCCCAAATACCACCGATGCACGTAGCAGGACGTGAGTAATCTCAAGGAGGATAATCTTTCCGTTTGGCTTAAGCAGCTTCCGGACATTCTTCATTGTGTTGTCCATATTCCGCGTTGCGTGCAGAACATTGGCGGCGATAACCAAGTCGTATTTGCCGTTCTCGAAACCTTGGGTTACAGGATCACACTCAATATTGAGCTTTTTGAAGCTGATCAAGCCCCCCCAGTCGCCGAACTTTTCCTGGGCCTTTTCAAAAAATCCGCTCGAGATGTCAGTAAAGTCGTAATGGGTGAAGCGGGCGCTTTTGCCACTATAACCTCCAAGTGTTTGTAGGACTGGCAGTGTCCCACCCCCTGTGCCCGCCCCTATCTCTAGGATACTCATGTTCGGCCGCTTGTGGGCAAGCTTGTCGACGTAGCTGGCTACTTGGATAGAGTAGCGGTCTGCACCGATGGCTTTACCATAAAATTCGTGGAGAAGGTCATCCTCGAGCATCAATGCCAGAGGTTGGATTTCGCTCCTCAGGATCCGAGCCAGGCTTCCGCCTACTCGACAGAGCAGCTGACCGTCGACACTTGAGGCCTGTGCCACGCTCAAGGTCTCCTTTCTCTGCTCGAGAGCGGCTGCTAAGCCAAGCGCAGTTACGTGCTCGAGTCCTTCCTCCGTCGCCAGCTTGCACTGGTGTTTCATCCAATTGAAGAAGAGCTGATGATGTGCCTCCATACTCTGGTAATCCGCATCCGTGAGGACTTCCAACGCATCTTGCATGTAGTAAACAGATGCGAGTTCAAGATTGCAGATGGTGGCCGAGTCAGTTGGCTCTTGTGGTGCGCCCCACAGCCTCATAGCGGTGTCGCGCTTGATTGAGTCGACGTCCGGCTCCCAACATAGCTTGAAGCAGAGTCTCCTGGCTTCCTCCTGCTCAATAGGGTCGTTATTTCCAAGAAATACGCAGGTCAAGCCTTTTATCTCAATAACGGGCTTCGAATTCAGCTCCGAGGCATCCACGACACCAATCGTAGCCTTGGCTTCGCGAGCGCCATTGCGAGATGCAGACGCATGCACGAGGAATCTGTGCCCAGGAGAGTTGTTGATATCTTGGGAGATGAAGAGCTCCCCAATGAATGTTGGCAACACGGGATCCTGCAGCTGAGCATTCCCTTGAGTCAATGCCGGGAAGATAGCTTGAATAGCTGCATCGAGAGTTGCAGGATGCACGACGTGGGGATATTCAAAGCGGTGGGGCATGACGGCGCCCGTGTCAGGAATTGACACGGTACAGAGAGCTTGCTGAGGACCTCGTCGGATGTTGACGAAATTTCGAAACGTATCCCCGAACTGGACCCCTGCGGACTCGAGCGATTCGTAGACATTCCCGATATCGACGGTCTCTGTACAAAGTGACGCAGCATTTGCGAATCTTAGATGACTCGAGGTCGCTGCATCTTCCGCCTCTCGACCTCTATCGACCTCTGTGGGCCGCGAGGCGATCTTCGGCAAAATGAAGCCCCGGCAATGCTCACTCCACCCTTCCTGTCCATTGTGTGAGAAGACGCGAAACTCCTGCCACGTCTCCAAGGAGCTGAGATTATTGTCGGTAGATGGCCGCAGGGTGAAGCTTGTTTCGATGCCCTCAGGAGTCTCTGGGATAACAAGCGCTTTGCTAAACCTGACATCTCGCAGCCTATACCCAGTGACTAGTTCGTCCTGCAGGCCTTTACATTGGAGAGCGGCTTCGATAGCCATAGCAACAAAACCTGCCGCCGGATAGAGAATGCTCGACTGTATTTTGTGGTCCTTCACCCAGGGGATGTCGGAGACGCGAATGACGTTTCGCCACTTAGGCTCCAGATCGTTGAAGTCGAGGACGGGAGCACCAAGAAGATCGTGACTAGGATGCCGTCTAAAGCGGTAATTCAAGCTCAGGCGAGATTCGTGCCAGTGACTGGCTAAGTGGTTCCACGGATATGGAGGCAAGTCGACGATGACCTGCCGAGACTCGGCACCGTCAGGAAAGTTGACCGCATCTAGGTCGACCGGATATCCGTTCGCAAACAAAGTGCAGGCTAATTGCAGCGCTGCTCGTACTGCACCTGTATTTCGAACCAGCGTCGGTGCATAAGCAATTCCAGCGCCCTGCAACTCTGAAGTGGCGAGAATTTGTTTAATAGGTCCAGCGAGCGCAGAGTGTGGGCCAACCTCAACCAGTAAGTCAACCGCGACTCCCGAGGCGTCAAGACGGCCCTGGGAATTTCTTCCAGGCTCAAGGCATAAATTACGCAGAGACTCTGAAAAGCGCACTGGCGAGACCATGTGCCTCACCCAATAAGGGCCATCCAGCTCCGTTGATTCGGTAAGGTTGCCGGTCACAGAGCTCCAATAACCGATGGCCGTGGAGGGATTGGTGCTCAATTCTCTCAATGCCAGGAGATAGTCGTTTCCAATGCTTTGCATATGGTGCGAATGATAGGCCGTGTCAATTTTGAGCTTCCGAGCGAAGATTCCTTCGGATTCCAGCATTTTGTGCAGCTCATCAACAGCGGCAGCATCTCCAGAGACCGTGACACTAAGGGGGCTGTTGATACAAGCGACAGCGATCCGACCAGAAGTTATAGTGGATATGCGGGTCTCAGCATGCTCTTGCGACAAGCCAACAGCCATCATTGCACCTTGAAGCTGTGGGGACTTCTGCTTCATAGTCATGGAGAGAAGCCCTCTAAAGTAGGATATCGATATAGCCGATTCCATGGTTAAGGCATTTGCGGCGTAGGCAGCCGCAGCTTCACCACTTGAGTGGCCCACTACTGCGATGGGTTTAATGCCCCATGAGGCAAGTAGGTCCACAGCGCTATTTGGATCGCGGTCGACAGCGGTTGACTTATGGAGGCAATACTCACACGTGTGCTTTGCGCATCCCGGCTCAGTTCATCTGAGTACTTTATTAGCTTGTGCAGAAAGGTAGGAGACGAGACGGACGTACCAAAGATGGACCAAGTCGCGCCGAGGCTTTCCAGGTGACTTTGAGCGGCGGCCAAAGCGGATTTAAAGACGGGATATGCATCGATTAATTCCCGGCCCATCGCGTACCACTGCGCCCCTTGGCCCGTGAAGACAAAACCGAGCCTGGGAACTTTCGAAGTTCTGGTAGGCTTGATTCGTCCTTGGAGAGTCTTGAGCAAGTCGGCTGGTGAATTTGCAGGAACCGCTACTTTCCATGGCAAGACAGAGCGGCGTTGGCCAAGAGTATACGCAAGGTCGATCAACCAGTTGCTTGGTTGGGCGACCATTTTTTCCTGAAGATAGTCTGTCAAGTTTCTAATGAGCAACTCGCAGCAGTGCTGGTCGTTTGAAGTCAGGACGAAGACTCGTCCTCGATCGTCCCCCCCACATATCGATGTGTCCTGAGCAGCAGCTACCAGCGGTGGAGCCGTGCGATGAAATCCTTTCAAGCCGTGCGAGGACAAATAGTGGAAAGAGTCCTCCAAGATTGCGTGCGCATTAGTGCCACCGAATCCAAAACTATTGACCGATACCCGACGAGGGCCAGCGGATGGCCAGGGCTCCAGATGCAGCGGTACCTTCATAAATTAGCTCTCGTATTAGAGTGGAAGAGCCGATATACCTTCAGTTTCCATTCCTCGAGTGGGATTCGCAAGTTAGCCCGCTCGAAATTCAGGCTAGGCGGAATGAGACCCTTCTCAAGGATCATGACAGCTTTGATTATACCTGCAAGACCGCTCGCACCCTCCAGATGGCCAACATTGGTCTTGACAGACCCTATCCGGAGAGACTTGTCCGCCGGCCTTCCAGGCCCAAACGTAGACGCGATCGCCGCGGCCTCGATCGGATCTCCAGCCGGTGTTCCCGTACCATGCCCTTCAACGTAACCTGTGTCAAGAGGATCGAGACCGGCCCGAAGATATGTCGATTTAATAAGACGTTCTTGCGCCTCACTACTTGGCAATGTGATACCGGCTGTCCTTCCGTCTTGATTCACTCCGCTCTCTCTAATCACGGCTCGGATTGGGTCGCCATCACGGATGGCGTCGTTCAGGGGTTTCAAGACAATACATACCACACCCTCACCCCGGGCATAACCCGTTGCACGGTGATCAAAGGTGTAACACTTGCCATCCGCTGAAAAGAATCTGCCATTCGTCGTGAGTTTTGGATTAAACTTCAATCGCGTTCATTCTTCTCATACCTCATTGGAGTCATCTTAATCATCATATCAGGGCTGAATATCAAGTTTGCGCCTCCAACAATTGCTTGCTTCGACTCTGCGCAGCGTAGGCTTTGACACGCAAGGTGCAACGCAACTAGGCTTGCAGAGCAAGCAGTATCAACAGCAATGCTTGGGCCATTAAGGTTGAAAAAATAAGAAATGCGATTAGCCATGATTGATTGGGCATTCCCGAGGGTTTGATACAGTGGGCCCCTCTCCGGGTCACGCTCCAGCATTTCCGTGTAGTCTTTGGTAAATGATGCCGTAAAGACCGACGTGTTGCTTCCATTGAGACCTTCTAGCGGAATTCCGGCTAGAGAAATATTAGAGAATTTGCATACGCAAAGACGATTGGGACTTGCCATTTTCTAGAGCCTCATACGCGCACTCCAGCTTTATCCTCTGCTGGGGATCCATTGCCTGAAACCATAAGTAATGGACATGCCATCATCACAGTATAAACCTCACCTTCGCCTCATTTGGACTAATATTGAAGAACTGTGCGTCAAAACGTGAGAGATCTTGCTTAAGAAAATACCCTCCCCGAGTGTTCATCTACAGGACAGGAGTTAGACGCAAAATAGGAGACTGACAGGAGGGCCATACGACACCGTTTCTCTCAATATTTGGATGGTAGAACGCGCTCGCGTTAAACCTATCCGCTGGAAATTCAGACCAAGCATCCCGAGCCTGTGAGCAGAGCTCCCAGAGTTTCTCAGGGTTGGTAGCATCACCCGGAAAACGGCAGCTCATACCGATAATGGCGATAGCCATCGTTGCGTCCTTGACACTACTGTCGGAGGCACCGTTACGTCTGTCAGCTCCTCCATTAGAACCATTAATGGTAGAGATAGATGTGGCCACGCCACTGGCATAGTCATTCGTCCCTCCTCTAGGGCTAGTTATCTCATGCGCCTTCAAGGGAGGGAAATCATCAGCGCCAACGCATTGAGCTTCACTTAAATGTTGCATGGTTAAATGTACTGATGGAATCCTGAGTTCAAAGCTTTAGAGGAACAAACTGTGGGATTAAATTTTTGCTCAGGAAAGCATAAGATAGCACTGATGGGGTGGCCAGAAAACTTGGTACTTGCGATATGGAAGACTACTACCACCTAATAGAAGGATGCTCTGTCGACTTCATGCCTGCTCTCGAGTGGCAGGATTGAAATGTCCCTCAACCCTTCACAGCCAAACCACATTATCCATCCACATGCTGACTTCCACCAGAGAGACCCTTGAATCCACTTGAGCCATAGGAATATCTTTTACAGTTACATATCGCTGCCGCGCATCGGCACGTTAAAAGACCCTGTGACCGTTGCAAGACACTCGTTAGAAGGTGTCTCACTACGTGTCGTGTCTCGGCTTACTGTAAGTCCTTCTAGTCTCACTTATACACCACACATCTAGTCTGCCCTATAGGAATGATCATAAAGTGGGATACCTGGGCTTTCCATGATGTCGACTCCAGCACTAGTCACAGTAGATAAGAGTAGAGCGAATGCACTTGGTGCCTGAATTGCTATGCGAATGGCACATGGCTTTTATTTCGGGGCATATGGATTGCGGCTACTTCACGGGGCCTGACTAAAGATAATATTCATACGACCTTCCCCTATACACATACACATCGAATAGTCACTCAGAGTTCAATTGGAGAATGTGTGACAACCGGGATGTGGATTGTGACCAGAAGCTCATAGCTACGCTGTCAAAGATAAATCTTCCCTCATCTTCGCCAACGGTGCCATTGGCGATCACTCGCCGACGCTTTAGTTACTACAGTAGTCCATTTCTAGCAACGGATCGACTATCATGCAACTAACTACTCATATGACTGATCTTACCGCCTATCGCAACAGCTGAATCTTCATTCTGAATGGAATGTATGAGACAACAATGAAGATTGTTGGGCTCAGCATGGGACATGTCAAAGCACTGACAAACCTCACGTTTGGCGCGAGACCACATACTTGCATTGTCAAGCCAGCTCAAAACATCCTATCTGCGATTGACAGCACTAGAATTCATGCCCCGTCGCTTTGTTCGGAGCTACAGCGGGTAAATTTTGTCGCCGCATTTTGCCTTCTCTGTGTGGGCGGAAGCTAGGATTACCACCAACTACACCCAACTCGATTGCTTTGGTCAAAGACCGCGTCTGATTACTAGTACATTATAGCTATAATCAAGACAGCATTGGAGTCAACACGCAACCCTGACGGACCATCCCGAAGGAATTCGAGTCAGCTACCCGCAGAAGGCAAGCACCGTCACAAACTATGCTCGACGAGACATCACAATCTTTCTTCAAGGAGGCCGGCATGCTGCTAAAGACGATGTGTTATTGCTTAGCCTCCATACCCCACTCCCTCCAAAATCTCCATTGGAGTATATGATGACTTGCTCGGGGAGCTGATTGAGCGTATGCCCAATGGAGACTAAGCATTTGAGACTAGGTATTCAATCATTGATGTACAGCTTATCCACTATTGAGCTTCTTCGTAATCAAAATCAGCGGCCACCATCTGACGCAGACAAAATATATATTCTCTGTGATCATGAGTGGAGCCGGACGAGCTGCTACTGCATCCGGATCTTCCGCCACCTGACTTGGAGAGGTTCGTCACCTATAATCATAACCGATCACCGGATCATACCCACGATGACACTTTTTGGTCACTTTAGTGGCTTGCCTTATGTTACGTCTCGAGCTGCACGCACTCGTACCAGCTCCATGCTGATGGCTTGGAACATATCTTGTGATTGAGACCAGATGACCTCAAAAGTGCACTCTGAAACAGTTCGGGGAATTCCTAATCCCCCAGAATTCAGCCCTGGTCGATCTGCATTCCCGCACGCGAAGACTTTGGCACACGTCAATAGCTATAATATCTAAAATCCACCGTCTGCAGTCGTAGTTTCAAAGGTACCTCACATCCGGATTAATACTTTGGTTTTAACAGTTACGACAAATTTTTCATACTTCTTTGCCTATCAAAATTTTGCATTCGTATGTGGCTATTTACCTTCTCAAATTAACAATATAGCTAATCGCACCAGGTCGAGCAAGGTTCCAACAAGAACGAATCTACGTCCAAGATAAAAAATGCAACTCTCCTGAGTTCCCTCTGCGATCTTCTTCGCCGCCGTGCTGGCATCCCCAACAGTCCCCTCGATAGTTGGGCTTTCGAAGCGTCAAGTATGTTATTGCTTAGGGCGTTATTTAACGAAGACTCGATGCTCGAAGCTGACATGTCCATGATTGTGCAGTGTGTGAGTAAATGCCGACAATGATGTCAAGAGACTCAATGGCTTGACCATAGAAGCTGACGTATATTGAACGAAAAAGACGTAAGTGCTGGCCATGCATAAGATTACGTCTTAAGATTTAGAGCTGACCATGGAATATATCGAGTAGCAGGTACGTGGATGTGATTAATGAACTCTATACAACTGACGTGTGGGGAAATGAGAATTGACAACTGTGTGAAATAACAGCAGGTAGGTTATCAATAATTACGGTCCAAGGCGCCAAGTGCTAAGATAACACAATGGTAACGGGTGCATGAACTGAGTAGGCTGTAAGTTTTGATCCTGGGACACATGGTAGAGAACTGGCTGCATTAATATGTGTGAGCTGAGCTTGTGAGTAATTCTCCTTTACTCATGATAAAAATCTTGGCATGAGAAATGAAGCTGACGGGTGCATGTCATGATTCGGCGAATAGTGCGTGAGTAAATATCATCAGATAATGTCAAGGGTCGTGACAGCTGATGTGTACATGAAATAAATAGGAGGTGGGTGCCGACTACTACCAGCCATAGAGACTACTTGAACAATAACAGCTAACATGCATGTGGAATGCGTAGGCCGTGAGTTTCATCCTTCAATTATGATAAAGGAATCAACTGCTACAATATGGAAGCTGACGAGTTCATGGAATGCATAGCTTGTGAGCGCTGGCCTTTGATAGCATTAAAGCGTTCACTCCTATGATACTAACAAAGCGTGAAGACAGTCATTGTAAGCAAATAGCTATTGATGGGTCTATTAATGAGAGAGCTAATGAGTTTCATTAAATGAGCAGCCTGTAAGTAATAGCCATTGATAAGTTTGTAATGCAAGAGCTGACGAGGAATTGGAATAAGGGGGTTGTGAGTATTGACTGTGATGATATTGAGAGTCCTGAGATGTTAAGCAAAGAGACCTGACGAGTACATGGAATGGGCAGGTCGTGAGTATTCCTCGTCGATCATGTTGAAAGCCTTGATGTGTTCAACAATGAGAGCTAACGAATACGTGGCAGCCCGTAAGTATTTCCCTTGGTCGCATCAAGAGTAGCGACTTCTTAATCAGTGAGGCTCATACGTGCACGAAATGAATAGATTGTGAGTATTTACCATCCATCACATCAAGAATTCTGATCTCTTAAACAACGAAGCTAATAAGTGCACGGAATGGCTAGGGAGTAAGTCTTGGCCCTCGACAATCTGAAACGTACAGACTTCTCGAACAATGAGGCTGACGAGTTGCGTCGTGATGGGTAGTGCGTAAGTTTGGCAGCTGATGATTGGAAAACTTACTGCTTGAGAAATGAAGCTGATGAGTACATGAAATGAGCAGGAGGTGAGTATTGCCGTCGATCACATCAAGAGTTCTGAAGTTTTTGAACAATGAAGCTAATAAATGCACGAAATGGCCCAGGGCGTAAGTGTTGGCCATCTACAATATCAAAAATACTGATTGCTCGAAATATGAGGCTAACGAGTGGATGGAATGAGCAGGTTGTGAGTATTGACCATGAATGGCATCAAAAGTACTGAACTTCTTGGAATAAGAGAGCTGATGAATGCACCCAACGAGCAGGACGTAAGTAACAGCCGCTGAGATGTCCAACAATGAGAGCTGACGAGTGTGTGGAATGAGCAGTTCGTGTGTATTCCTCTTCGATCATGTTAAAAGCCCTGAGGCGTTCAACAATGAGAACTGATGAGTGCATTGATTGAGCAGTTTGTGAGTAATATCCCTGTAATGAAATAAAAATATCTTCAACATTCAAGCTGACGATTGGGTGGAATGGCTAGGGAGTAAGTATTAACATTCATCGTGTTAAGACTGCTGAGGTCTTGAGCATTGAAGCTAACCATTGGATGCAACGAACAGTGTGTAAGTTTGGCCCTCCTACCACGTCAGGAATACTGACTGCTGCAATATGGAAGCTGATAGACAACCTACATGAGCAGGGGGTGAGTATTAATATCTAGTCATGTGGAGAATCTTGGCCCTTTGAGCATGAGAGCTGACGAGTTCATCGCATAAGGTTGATGTGAGTAAGAGCCGTTAACAATAGGAGCCCAGCATAAGCTGACAATTATATGAATGAATAGGGCGTGAGTTTCAACCGATCATATTAAGAGGCTCGATTGCTGTAATATGAAACTGACCGGCGCATGAAATGATTCGATGAGCAGTGCGTAAGTAAATGCCTCATATAATATCCAGAATCCTGATTATTTGAACTTGAGAGCTCACAGGTGCGAGTAGGACGTGAGTCTTGATATTATGAATCCTACCTGCTAGGGTTTGCTAGCTGATGTGCAATGGAATAACTGTTCGAGCAGTGTGTGAGTAAAATAACAATGATGATATGAGCAGGTCTCACTTCTAGACTACGGAAGTTAACAAGTGCTTGAACGAGTAGACTGTATGCAATAGCTACTGATTCCTTGATCAACGCGAGAGCTGACGAGTGCATGGAATGAACAGAAGGTGAGCATTGATTGTTGATCACATCGAGAATAGTGACTTCTTTTACACGAAGCTAATTAGGGCATGGAATGAGCAGGTGGTACGTATTGCCCTTCGATCACGTCGAGAGTATGACTTCTTGAACAACCAAGCTGACGTGTGGACGCTATGAGTAGTGCCGTCCTGAGTAGTGTGTAAGTTGTGGCCTTTGATCACGTTAAGAGTTCTGACTGCTTGGCTGTCCTGGTTGACTGATTATTTTACTAGACATGAAGAATAGTGAGTTATGATATTGAGGAATGACAGGTTCAGAGTCTACTGACGAACCCTAACTATAGCCTCGATGCCTCCTTCAACAGATAGACAGCATCGAATGAGAGGTTGTTTGCCAAGGGGATCTTAGGCTCAACTCCTAGGATGATGGGGCGTTGGTAGAGGTAGTGTATGGGTTACGGGCTCGAATGGTTCGATTCTGGAATTTGTTCCGCGACTTATGTCGTTATGTACTGCTTGATCGGCCTTGGTATGGGTTTTTCCCACTGGGTTTCCCCATATCGTTGTGCGAATGCAAAGGCTATTTTAACATATTACCAATTTTTCCCGCAGTTAGATGTTAGCATGATGGACATTGGAGGTTCCCGCTTCTTATTTGACTCGATTATCCATGGCCGTCCGTTCATCGCGACTCAATACGAGATCCACTTCGTGCGTGTCGACGTGGTCGCCATCAGGTAGCTGAGGGAGACAACCGGATCATCGTGAGGGCATCAAAAACTCGAGGGCGGCGACGCTCACTCGCTAGTCCAAATGGTACCGTCCTAAGCATTAATCCACTGAAAACATACAACAGTGGGTATTCGCTGGTGTTCACCCACCCAACTACTAATCCACCGATCTCAAAGTTTTTGTCTTTTTATCTATTTATAGATTTACTTTGTCCTTGGTGTCCACACCTTATTTCACTGGCAAGTTCATGGCCTCCTCATCCGTTGCGTATCACGTGAGATATCATGTTCATGCAACACGGAGGAGCTGCATTAGTGTCACTGCGCTGCCCCTCCCTGGCACCACCTTCGTGGCAGCCATGAGCGCCTTCATCAACATCTCGTACACCTTCATCGGGCAGATCACGCTGCCGAGCTTCATTGCCGAGACGCACGATTCCAAGGACTTCCCTAAGGCACTGTGGGCCGTCACCATCGCCGAGATGATCGTCTTGTGCATCGTCGGAGCCGTCATCTACGTCTTCACCGGCAACCAGTACATGACGGCCCCCGCCTTGGGATCGTTCGACAACGAGGTCTACAAGAAAGTCTCCTTCTCCTTCATGATCCCAACCCTGATCTTCCTCGGCGTGCTCTACGCCATCGTCTCCGCGCGCTTTATCTTCTTCCGCATCTTTGAGGGCACGATCCACAAGTCCTCGCACACGGTGGTGGGCTGGAGCACCTGGGCCGGCATCCTCGCGCTCACCTGGATTGTGACCTTCATCATCGTAGAGGTCATCCCGTTCTTCTCCGACCTGCTGAGCTTGATGAGCTCACTTTTCGACTCCTTCTTCGGCTTCATCTTTTGGGGCGTCGCGTATATCCTGGGGGGGTCACGTGGCTACATGAGCAGAACGCGGCTGGGTATGCGAAGCTGGGGCTTAATATCTTCATCATTGGCATTGGCTTCTTCCTGGCGATTGGGACATACGTGTCGGTGCAGAGTATTATTGATAGTCATGCGGCGAATGCAGTCGGTAGCGTCTTCACGTGTGCGAGTAATGGGATTTGTGCTTCGCAAATACGAAAGGGACTCTGCGTGTGCACCTATGGGCTTTTGCGGGTTTTTAGAGGGAATGGCACAGGGGTTCGATTTATTTCGATGGGCATTGATGGCTATTGGATAGTGCCAGGGTGCTAAGGTTGTGGTAGAATTAATAATTCGATTTATTAACTATATTCCAACTAGTCACTGTCCGTTCCACAAGAATTATGTTTTGTGTTTTGTATTATTTTAGTAGAGGCGCCATAGCCCTCCCCCTTGTCCAAGTGAAATCTCAGGATCCGTCAAGTATGAGAAGACAAGGGATAGCAGAGCAGTTCAAGGCCTAGTGACCTCCTGTCCCCGTCGCTAACCCCCTGACCTCTCCCACGGCGATAGCATCTACTCATACGGCTCCATCAACTTATTCCCCAACACCCCATTCGGAAAGTCCTCCTCTCCTAGATGCGTCGTATGAGCCCACGGCTTCAACCTATTCTCCTTCCGAATCGTATGCGCAAAGCACTTCGACCACTTCATCCTCGGATACGCATTCGTAACATTCACAATCGTCTCGGGATGCACCAATTCCGCATTCTTGCCAATATTATCTGCCGCCCGTTAGCCTCATCTTCGCCAATAACCCCCACCTCCCCAGCATCCCCACTCTCTCTCGCACCAAAACAAGGGTCTATCAAAGAAAATCTTACCGAAAATAGTAGCCAACTGCACCACCGCGCCAATACCGGTAATCGTCCCCGTCTCCCCGAGGTCCTGATGTCTAATCACCGCTTCGGCAACGCTCTCAGCCTGCGCAGTCGGCGCGCCTTCTTTCTTGAGGAGGTCGAGGACCAGCAGCCCGCCGTAGAACTCGAAGGATAGGAGCGTGGCGCTGATGTTGGTGTCTATCGAGCCGATGTCGTGCAGGAGGGAGGTGAGGAGGTAGGTTGTGGTCCAGGAGTCGGAGAGGAGGGTGGGGAAGCTGAAGCGCGCTATGGCGAGGCCTGGGGGTGTGTTAGATAGAGATGGGCATGGGGGGGTGGGTGAGGGGTACCGTAGTAGAAGACGCGCATGCTGTGGTTGAAGGTTTCGATGGGGAGCTCGCGTTTTGCGTAGTCGAGGACGGCGTCGACGAGGGGGGAGGATGGGAGGGGGATGTCGGCTGCGGTTAGGGGGGTGGGTGGGTGGGGGTCTTGGCGGGCGGCAAGGAGGGTGTCCATGGGGCGCGGGAGGGCTGTGAAGCGGTAGGGTTTGATATATGCGTCGCGGGTC